>PISX010017834.1:0-42292 GCA_004024625.1 Mellivora capensis | reverse complement strand
CCAGGTTTACACACTTCACAGCACTAACCATAGCACATACCCTCCCCAATGTCCATTACCCCACCCCCCTTTCCTGACCCCCCTCCCCCCAGCAACCCTCAGTTTGTTTTGTGAGATTAAGAGTCACTTATGGTTTGTCTCCCTCCCAATCCCATCTTGTTTCTTAAAAAGTATATTTTTATAGCAAAAAGTATATATTTTAAGGCAGAAGTAGGCCTGGGAAGGGAAGAGGAGGGGGTCCCTAGGGGTGGAAAACAGGACTTCCATGAACAAACCAGCCTCTGTCCCTGATGAAGCCCTTCTCTGTCCCCTCACTGCAGAACATGGGGCTATCTTCTATATGGCAACTTAGAAGAGAAAAGTGAGGTCTCTGGTCCTCTTTAAGTCCCAAAGGATCCCAAGAGCCGAGCCCCAGTTACCAGGATGCCCCCAGGGATCCATGAAAGAGACAAGCATCCAACTGGTAAGGAAAAGTGGAAAGAGGAAAGTCAGGAGGAGGGAAAATTCCCAGATTCTCCAATAGGAAGATTTATTTAGACTCCCAAGTTCAGCAATGACTAAAACAAGCTCCTCATAGGAGGTTTCCACATCCTGTTGCAAACTTAACCCCAGCTCCAGGCTAAAGATAAAACTTTCTACTGAGTCACCTATATTTTCCCTTTTGATTCTAACGTCATGTGAAAATGTTGAGCTCCAGAGATATGAAATGACCTGCCCAAGATGAGACAGAATCTGCCTTCAGAATCCTAACCAATGCTTGCTTGTTTGTTTTTTATCAATGATACCATACTGCCCTATTTAAAACCCAACATTTGTTTTGTCAATTTTCAACTTGGCCCCAACCCCAGCCCTAAATCACAGTGGGCTCAGGAGTTTCTGGCCCCAGCCCCGTGGAAGCAGCTAGTTTTGTTTTCTGTCCCTCTATGGGTCCCCCTGCCATCTCATCAACCAGAAATCTCCCTCCTGACCATGTTTCCTTCTTGAAAAGGGCAATCTTGGGTGGGAGGACACGAATGGATTTGTTCCCTGGCCTGAAGTGACTCTGAGGCAGTCAGGCTCTTTTCTGCACATTGCAGAAGATGACTATCACCAGGAGGGCTTTAGGGTTCATGCCAAGTGGGCCACCTCCTTCCTTCTTCTGGATGCCTTACTTAAGGCACCCTCTTGACCCTAGCGATGGAGGAGGACCACAGACTTTCAGTGACCATTGTGCAAGAGCCTAAGACCCTGGGCTGAAGATTGGAAAAGAGATCACGAAGGATAATCTGTGGTGGGCAGAAATCAGTAAACTGGGACAAGAGCAGCAGCTGAGTCCAGGGGTCAGTGTCTGGGAGTAATTTAGGAAAGTTCAGTGCTGACAGCTGTGTCTGGAGGCGAGCATCAGGGCCAAACCAGCTCCTGGGCTGCTGGGCTGCTTCAAGCTAATGAAGCTCTGGCTCAGGACACAGAGACAGCTGTGGTGTGGCAGAAGTCAGGGTCCCTGGGGCCCCAGGCTCAGCCTCACTGCTTCCCAGCAGTGTGACTTTAGGCAAGTCCTTAAGAAAGAAGAAAAAGAAACATCCACTGAGTGAGTGCAATACCCTTTCATGTGTCATCCTCACTACTGCTTATGGAGAAGGACAATGTCCCTATATTACATGGGGGGAAACATTCTCAAGGTAACCAAAGTCACTGTTACGGAGCAGGAAGACAGAAGTGGGATTTAGAGCCTCTGAGCTCAAGTTCTGGGCTCTTTCTCCCGAGCTTTAGCTTTTTCCCATGTAAACAGGAACAAAATGTACCCACCTTATGAATGAAGTCACCCATAGCAGTTTCTAAACCCTACCCTTCTCCCAACCTTGGTCTTGAAGAGTCGTAGCCGCCTTTTTCTTGGGAATGGAGTTATCTTTAACTTTTGCTCCTCCCCCCAATCCCGTTTGTGGCCACCTTCTTACTAGGAATGAAGTAATCTTACTTTTGCCCTTTACCTCAACCAGGTTTGAGGATCTAGAACCCAGGAGGTGCCTGGAAGGGAGGGTATTTGGACTCTGGTTTCCCCTCTGCCCCTACGGCATTCTCCCGATTCTGGAGGGCTGGCTCCCTGATCTCCTCCTCCCCAGTTTTGGCAGGCGGACTGATATCAGTGGGTGTTCCCAGGAAAGGGGAACTCTGAGTCCAGCTCCAGGCGCCCCTTCCCCCACGGCCCAGGGCAGCTCCAACCCCCTGCCTTAGATACTGCGGCGTGGAGAGCCCTCTGAACTCCCAGCCCCTTCTTTCTCCTCCAGGTCCGCGAGAGCAGGTCGCTAACCCCCTTCCTCGCCCCCGCAGCGAAGGAGAAAGGGAGATAGGGTCCCGGGGGCGGATGCTCCGAGACCCAGGCGAGTTCTGGGCGCCACGCAGCTGAGCCCAGGAAACGCATCCCGGTTCTGGGGTTACGAGGGGAGCTGTCCAGCCCCGCAGGGTGAGCTAGAAGAGAGAGTGGGCCAACGCCGACACCGCGGAGGGAGCGGCGGGCGCCAGGGTCGGGTGGGGCTGCGACTCCCCCTCCAGCCCGCCGGCCCCGGGCGTCGCCCCCGCCCCCCACGTGGCCGCAGCGGTCCCAGCCCTTGCGAGGAAGCGGCGCGGCTTCCTGGGGCTTGGGCCGGTGATATAGGCGCCCCCGCCCGGGCCCGGCTCAGCGCCACCGCCCCTCCTCGCCTGCTCGCGGCGCGATGGCCTCGCTCCGGGCTGAGCGCGCAGCTGGCGGCCCCCGGCTCCCTGCGACCCGCGCGGGGCGACCGGCTGCGCTCCGCCTCCTCCTCCTGCTGGGCGGTGAGCGCGGCGCCCCGGGGCCCGGGTGGGAGGCGCGGGAGGCCCGGAGGGGAGGGGGCCTGGATGGCCGAGACCGAGTAACGGGCCCTGGGTGCGGGAGGGTCAGCGCTGTCCTCGGGCTGTCCCTGGCCCCACTTCGGTGAGGGCTCAGCTCGAGCTGCTTCCCACTTGGAGGAACCTAGAGTCCGGCCTCGCAGAGAGGTCTTGGGGGTTGGGGAGGAGGAGGCGGATTTGGGTCTGGATGTGAGTGGGAGGGAGCTGGTATCAGCCCTCTCTTCCAGTCACTGAGGCACCCCTTGGAGGCCTGGATTATTCCTTTTCCTCTACTGAAAGTAGCCCTGACTTCCTAGGGTCTCAGATCCCTCCTCCAGACTCCACTGCTTAGATCCCCGCCATCCCACCTCCCTCTCCCATTTCTGTTCACAGCTGTCCTGAAGCCCCAGGAGTCCCTGGCTCAGGTTCCTCCCACTGAAAGCAGCTTGAAGCCAGAAGGTGTGTACCCGTGGCTCTGGGACCTGGGACAGCGAGGAGAGCCAGGTCGGTGGGGAGGGTCCCTTTCCCGCAACCCCAATTGGCAGCCCATTAAACCCCCTTCTGTTCTCTCCTGGGGTTCCTGTGGTCTTTCTCCCTTTCATCCCACATGACCCGCCCCCAGCTCTGAGCTGGCTCACCTCCCGGTGCGTTAGAAGACCCCAGAAAAAGTGTGTGGCTGTTCTTGTGGGGCTGGCACATGGAAGGCATTAACATTTTTCTGAACTGAGACTCTTTCCTTGGAAAACTTTCCGAGACTCTCCTGGTGTTTGCCATGTTTGAAGACAGGAGCAGTGGAAATACCTGGACCCAAGGGCTTGGGGGGAGGGGCGGGGTTGTGGTCAGTGTGAAGCAATCTGTGCCCACAGAGGACAAGATGGAGAGCTATAAGAGGACTATCCAGTTTTGCTGGCAATCTTATAAGGAGGAGATGGACTCTATCCCCAAGGATTGGTGTGACTGGGCCATGATTAGCAGGTAGGGGCAGTGCCAGGCAGCTTGGGCCAGGGGTGGGGCCTCCTCCTCCTGGGTGGGCCTTGAATGAGTGAGGGGCATTCCCCTCTCTGGCCCAGTCCATACTCACTCTAGTCTTCCCTTACCCCCAGGCCTTATAGCGACCTACAGTATTGCCTGGAGCATTTTGCAGAAGAATTTCATCTGGGCTTCCCCAATCCCTGGGCAGAAGAGATCATCTTTGAGACTCACCAGATCCACTTTGCCAACTGCTCCCTTGTGCAGCCCACCTTATCAGACCCCCCGGAGGATGTGCTCCTGGCCATGATCATAGCCCCCATCTGCCTCATCCCCTTCCTCGTCACCCTTGTGGTGTGGAGGAGTAAAGACAGTGAAGCCCAGGCCTAGGGTGGTATGAGTTTTCCTCACAGCCATCTTACTCCTTTTCCCTGCCACCACCACCAGGTCTCTCTTCCCCTCCCTGCCTCCTTCTGTCAGTGCCACACCTACCACAGATCCTTGGACTGATGAAAATGGAAACCCAGTGGTGTCATGGCACAAGTTCTGTAATCTTCAAAATAAAACTTTTTTTTGTACTGTCCCCTCCCCATCCCAGAGTTTCTGCCATTCACAGCTCTGGCTGGGCAGTAGAGCTGGAAGAATCTGGATAGCAGCAATATTTTGTTCACTTGCCTGCTCCCCACTATCCTCCTCCCCCCACCTGAAGCCCCCCACCCCCACTGCTTCCTCCCAAGGCTGGGCCTTTCCTGTCCATATCCAAACCCAGCACCAGGAAATATACAGGAAAGAGACTCCCTTCCGGTCTGGACAGCAGCTGGGGAGGTGTGGGGGGAGGAGCAAGGGTGGAATCTCTGCTGTGACTCCTGTGAGGAGGAACGGGGACCACCCAGGAGCTTTGAATTTCCCTCTTCTTCATGCCTCAGTTTATTCCTACAGCCTGGGAATAGGAACTGTGATATGACCAAAAAGAGCCCATCCCTAAGGACCTCAGGATTAAGGGCAAGGGCAATGGGGACTTTACTAAGTCCACCACAGGACTCCCCTTCCAGGTCCCTG
The DNA here is from genome assembly GCA_004024625.1 of Mellivora capensis. Classification (NCBI taxonomy): domain Eukaryota; kingdom Metazoa; phylum Chordata; class Mammalia; order Carnivora; family Mustelidae; genus Mellivora; species Mellivora capensis. Next base: position 37,441 of record PISX010017834.1, on the reverse strand, counting down.
GCCTAGTCCTATGTGGTCCTGGACCCTTGGGGGTGGGGCCTACAGCCTGGCAGCACACTGCCCCCTGGTGTCCACTAGAGCTAACAGTCAACAGATGGACATGATCTGGAAGAAGTTCAAGGCTGAGGAGACTGGACCCTGGGATCAGACATCTGACATCTCCATAGCTAAGAACATCACTAGTTCTTAGCTGAATCCTTCTATCAGCTTCCTAAGCCATACTGATACTTCCCTAAGACACTTCCCACTTTTCTAGGGACATAGCCTCTGAACTGATCATTTCATATATAGACACTCCTACATGTTCCTCAGACGGTGAGGCCCAGTTGTTTGCCAGAGGACCTTCACCTCCAGTTCTTCCAGATAATCACAAATACGAGAGAACAACTTTGTTCTCCGTAAAAACACCTGTTTATTCTTTATGGCACGTGGAGCCTCTTCAGGGACTTTTCCTTCCCTCCTTTCTGAAATATTTACCTCTCTGAGGACATGCATACCCATTTGCTGGGACATGCCAATCCATTCCATAGATATGTATTTGTATGCTTCCTAGAATCTATCTGTTCATCCTCGGAGACAGACTTCTCCTTTCAGGACATGTCTGTCTCTCTAGAGGCATATCTGCTTCCTGGGCATTTTGAGCTTTCACCTGAGATAAGCCTTTGCTCTTTTTCCATGAATGCATTGGTCTTCCCCAGGGATATACCTGTTCTCTTCTTGGCCCATATTTGCCTCCATGTGTTTTACTAATGTACATCAAGGGCATGCTGGTATAAGATACTGTGTATGGTATATTTTGTTGAAAAAATAAGATAGGGCTTGGTTTCTGCTCTCAGCGACTTCCATCTAATAAGGGAGCTCACATGTACACAAATAAACAAAAGCAATGGAGTGTGATGAGAGTCATGCAAAGGATACAAACCAAATGTTATCTAAGTGCAAAAAAAGGAGGGGTCACATCCAGCTGAGGTGTGATCACAGGAGGGTGATTGTGCAGTAAGTACATGACTAGGCCTTAAGATGGAGTGCATTCCCCTTAAGGAAGAGAGTTAAAAAAAAAAAAAAGGTGAATTAGGAAATTACTGTAATATCCTAGGCTTGAGAAAAAGAGGACATGGCCAAAGAAGTGATGAGTGAGGAAGTAGAAAATAAAAAGGAGATAATTAGAAACAGGGGAGGGGGGTGCGTCTGGGTGGCTCAGTGGGTTAAAGCCTCTGCTTTCGGCTCTGGTCATGATCCCAGGGTCCTAGGATAGAGCCCCGCGTCGGGCTCTCTGCTCCGCAGAGAGCCTGCTTCCTCCTCTCTCTCCCTGCCTGCCTCTCTTGCCTACTTGTAAACTCTGTCAAATAAATAAATAAATAAGTAAAATCTTAAAAAAAAAAAAAAAAACAAAACAGGGGAGGGGAATCTTCCAATGCCAGGACTTTGGAGATGAAGGAGAGGAGAGGTTAGGGCTGACTCAGGCTTTGAATCTGAGTTACTAGGACAATGATGGAAGTAATGATAGAAAATTACTATTAGGAAGAGGAGCTGGCAAGAAGAAAAGGATGTACAATATGAGCTGCCAATAGAACAAGCTTTTATGTCCCACAGAGAGTTAGAAATGGGAGGGGTGGTGGTAGTGGTGGCGGTGGAAATACAGATTTATTAGTGTTTTGCACAGAAATGCAAAGTGAAGCCATGAAAAGGATGGACGTTCTCAAGACAGACGTTGTTTTGAAGAAAAAAAAAAAAAAAGCTGAGTTAGGTTCTTAGGAAACATGCACATATATTTTTTTCTTTTTTCTTTCTTTTCTTATTTAAGATTTTATTTATTTGTTTGACAGAGATCACAAGTAGGCAGAGAGGCAGTCAGAGAGAGAGGGGGAAGCAGGCTCCCTGCTGAGCAGAGAGCCCAATGTGGGGCTCGATCCCAGGACCCTGGGATCATGACCTGAGCAGAAGGCAGAGGCTTTAACCCACTGAGCCATCCAGGCTCCCTGAAACATGTACATTTAAAGAACGGGGGGGGGGGGCAATGAAACAAAGAGAAAGATCAGAGAGACAGTAGCAGAACAAGGATAAAGCAGTCCCCTGGAAGCAAAGGAAATCGTGCCCTTTAAAAGAACATAAATTGAATGGTTCATCCATTCATGCAACAAATATTTGTTGGGCACTTTGGTAGATCAGGAACTGTGCACAATGAAGGATGGACTTGAGTGGGAGAAAGATTAAAGATCAGATAGGAAATTGAGAGGGTGACAAAGTCAAGGAAGCTGTACATATTTTCAAATACGGGTGACCTGAGCACGTTTGTCAACTAGGGGAGAGGAGACAGAGGAAAGGAAAAGAGGGAAGATTATGCACGAAGTAGTCCTAGAGGCAACTGAAAAAAAGAGGTAAGAAGATATCCCAAAGTGTTGGTCTTATAAAGGAAGAGTGACACTTCTTGAGTCCAAAAGAAAAAAAAAAAATTGAAGTGGAAAGGAATTCTTGTGGGAAGAATCAAGTGTGGTGACAGACAGAGGGGGAACAATTAGGAGGTTCAAATGCTTGACCTCAAGTTCACAAAATAGGAGGGGCATTCTGCAGAAAGGAGATGGAGACAGGTGGGATGACTTGAAGAATGGAAACATTTGAAGAGTTAGTTACCTGGAGGGATGTGACAGGGAGTCAATAAAAGACAGTGCTGGGCTGCACTGAGAGCCCAGCAGTGAAGGCAGTCAGGGAACCTGGGGCTCAGCCAGCATGTTCTGTGATTTTTTCCAGTAATACAACTCGGCCCGGGAATTGGGGAAGGGGGGTGGGGAATGGACGTGGGGGCAGGAAGCAACAACCCTGGTCTGTTAAGTGACCAGCAGGTGGACAAGCAAGGGGGATAGAATGGGGTAGTCTAGGGTGGGTAAGAACTCAAATAAGCCCAAAATGGGTCCGGAGACTTGAGACTAGGAAAGTGAGGACGTGAGAGATAGCTGTGGTCAAAGCGGGCAGCTCTGAATCACGGAAGCGGAACCTTTTCCAGATATAAAAGCTACAAATGTGCTCCCACGGGGGCTGGAGACCAGGAAATGGCGGAGTCGAAGGACATAGCAACTGAGGAAACCGTGGAATTGTGAGGTGTTTGTTAAATGCAACGGACACGAATGTTAATATTAAAGGAAGCCCAGCAGAGGGGGGAAAAGCCTAGGCAATTCTACCGTCAAAGTGTGCCGCTTTGGATAAGTCGCTGCCCTTCTCTAGAACTGATGGAGAAGACTTCTCAGAGTTCTAAACGGTAAGAATTTTTAGGATAAAGGTAAGGGGCTGGCTGATCAGTGAGACCCCTTCCGTTGGGCCGCCCCTCTCCGAAGAGGCGTCCGGAACCTTTCTGCTGTGCTTTTTGCCCGGACGTGCCGAAGCGGAGAGGCCGGAAGTCCTTTGCCCGGACCTTCCGGGTTTCCTGGGCTACTACAATGGCGATGAGTTTCGAGTGGCCGTGGCAGTATCGCTTCCCGCCCTTCTTTACGTGAGGCTCAGACCCCGAGAAGCCCCGCTGTGCCTCCCTCCCCTGCCCCAGACCCCGGGCTCAGCCCTGATGCTTCAAATGGGGAGGGGGAGAAAGGATCCGGTCGCCACCACCCCCAGTCTCCTACTTTGTCCCCCAGACGCGCCTCCGGCAAGTGCTGTCTCTCGCTCTCTCACTCCCTGTAATTCTGCGCCCCACCCCCTTCACCCGGCAGGTTGCAGCCGAACGTGGACACTCGGCAGAAGCAGCTGGCCGCCTGGTGCTCGCTGGTCCTGTCCTTCTGCCGCCTGCACAAACAATCCAGCATGACGGTGATGGAAGCTCAGGAGAGCCCGCTCTTCAACAACGTGAAGCTACAGCGTATCCTCCCTCAGGCTCTTCCACAGCCCACACACATGCACTTCCACGCTTTCCCACATGCCCAGACTTCATACCCTCTTTCACCCACAGTAGGCAGGTTCCCACGCAAACTGGACTTGGGAAAGAGCCGGTGTGTTTGTTATAGCTGACTTCCATTTTATCCCCAAACCCCAACGCAGATGCAGCCTCAAACCCCCTTGTCCTGGCCAGTGACAAGGACCTGGGTGTCATTCAGGTCATAGAATCTCTGCCCCGAAGACAGGTCCCAAGCTTTTCAACCCAAGCCCTTTTGACTGAATCTCCTGTCCTCTTTTGAGTGAAGCTCAAGCTCTGGTACTACCTTTGTAATTTTCTCCACCTACTCTCTTCCTCCCAGGAAGTAAAGGTCTTTTTTTTTTTTTTTTCCTGCCTGATTCATACCTAAAATATCTGTGGAGAAAGTCTGAAGGAAGGAGAAAGGACAGAGGGTGACAGATGGTAGTACCGTTCATTTTTAAAGCTCTTCCCTTTAATTGAACTAGTTGCTCTTTGCCTTCCTCCTCCCAATATCCAGGAAATGCCAATTTATAGCCTGTTGGGGAATTGCACATATATGTGTGTGGGAGGGAGAGGAAGGGGACAGGTGGTTCTCAACATGACATTGGCCATGAGAATTTTTATCCTACCCAACTCAGTCCATCAGTGCCCTTCCCTTAACTTCAAACCAGGCAAGCTCCCTGTGGAATCAATCCAGGTTGTATTAGAGGAACTAAGGAAGAAAGGTGGGTTCAGGGCTTCAGATTTCCTTATTTTTCCTCCTACTTGGCTTTTCCTGAGGGCAGATTGCCATAAGACTTTGCTTTTTTTTTTTTTTTTTTTTTTTAAGATTTTATTTTTAAGTAACCTGTACAGCCTATGAGGGGCTCTAACCCACAACCTTGAGAACAAGAGTCACCCACTCCACCAGCTGTGCCAGCCAGGTGCCCCACAAGTCTTTGCTTTTAACAACTTTTTTCTCTCCCCTGGCTTGGAGCCCATAGTGTTCTGTACAATGGGTAGTCCAATTCCTGGGTCCTTTTTCCCTATTGGTATTCACCATTGAAATCTCTCCATCTGTGTTCTGAGACCTGGAGAGAGATAGGAAGAGAATTGGTGCCTTGCAGATAGTAATAAAACAGATCTTGAATTTCACTTCCTGAGAGCTGAGTCTCTTCCACTGTGTTCCACCTTGGTTTTGCCTTCTGTCCCTTCTTAGCATAAGATGCTTTCATAAGTATCTTTTTTGCAGGGAACCTGGAGTGGTTGGATAAGAACAAGTCTAGCTTCCTGATCATGTGGCGAAGGCCAGAAGAATGGGGGAAACTCATCTATCAGTGGGTGAGACTATTCCGCCATGGTGATCCATAGCAGAGAATTATATCTATGTTCAGCAGATAGCTGGTGTTCCCAGGTTTAGACTGAGCAAAGTGGGCAGGGGCGGAAAGAGGAAGTATAGGTCTTCAGGTATGCCTCGTTCGGTGACTCAATTTCCTTGGCTGTATAGAACTTCCCTGCCTTTGACTGCAGGAGGCCAGAGGCTACATGAGGCCATGTTTGGAGAATGCAGTGCTGAAACCATTAGTGCTATTGTTGGCTGGAGTCTCTGGCCACAGAAGATAAATGAGGAAAGGAAGGGAAGGAAGAGAAAAAAAAAAAGCCTGGGGCCCCTCCCCCTCTGTACCCTTTGGGGCTGTCCACCGTATGAATGAGACATTCTGAACCAGTGTGGGTGTGGGGACAAACTCTCTCCCCCACATTCACAGCCACCACCAGCCCTAAACTTTCCCAAAGGAGAGAAGAGGGGAAGAAGCATCAACAACCCAAATATAACAAACTCATGCCACCTATTCCTGAACAGGAAAACAGAATGAGAGGTCACTGCTCAGACATGTGAAAGCCTGTGGTTTAGTGGTTCCATGTATGTGTGTACATGTATAAATATAGCATCTGTGGGGTTTGTGGTGTTTAGGCCACTCCTGCCGAGGTGACAGCCCTGGTTTGGGAATAGGTACCATTCCTGGGTCAGATAGGTGGAGCTGGTGAGCTCACCTTCTCCCGGGGATTTCAGGTCCTTATTCAACCCCCATTTTCTGTGTCCATAGGTTTCCAGGAGTGGCCAGAACAACTCCGTGTTTACCCTGTATGAACTGACCAATGGGGACGACACAGAGAATGAGGGTAATGCTTCTCCCTTTCCCCCCAGTTTTGTGATCTGAAGCCTCTCCAGTCCTTGTTTGACAGACTTCTCATCTCTGCCTCTGAATTCCAAATACTGCATGATACAAGGCCTTTTAACCCATGTCCAAGGTTTCCCTAAACTACCTGAATTTATATGCATAATACCCCCAAATTTTGCCTATGGGGCTGTATGTGCATTATTCTAGGGGTAGAGTCCATATTAAAAGATTTTCAAGGGTATCTGTGACCCATGAAAAGTTAAGAATTACTGGTGTAGATGCTGAATGAGGAACCGGGGCGGGAGATTAAGCTGAAGATCTCATTCCTTGCTGACACAGGCCTTTCTTTCACCCTTTATACTTATAGAGGGCTCAAGATTTGTGGGCGTCAGCTGAAGGGATTGGGCCAACACCCCCAACCCCACCCCCAGGCCTTTTAAATACTTTGGTTTCTGGCCAGGCAAGGATTTGTATACTGTTTGATTTTTACATAGTATAAATATATTCTTAGCTCTTTTATCTCTGGCTTCACATTCTGATCCCCAGGCTCACCAAAAGTTCCAATCTCAGCTGGGGAAAAAAGAGCACCTCCCCTTTCTGCCAGGCCCTGGCTGCCATAACAGTTTACAGCTCTTGACTGCTCCCCCCCTGCCCTGCAGGCCTCTGCTTGCTACTCCCACCATCACCCCATGACTTCAGTGCTGCAGCCTTGCCCAGCCCACCACTCATGCTGGGCAAAGCTAAAGGCTTCCTCAGAAAGCAAGCTCCCTGACTCAAGAGGTAGGCCCCCGTAGGGGGGTGAGGTGTGCGAACCTGTTCGGGCTTGCCACCTGCTTCTCACCTCTCCCTGCAGTATCTTGCCATATCTTCAGATACTCAGCTGGCCCTTGGCTCCCAGCTTTGTTCCTTTTAACTAGGTAAGGGCAGATACCTGTGCTGGATCTTAACAGTCTCCTGGTCAGAAGTATGGCTACACTTCTTTGTGTTAGGACAGGTGCTCCTGATGGGAGCACTAGGGTCAGTATCTTAGTGACAAGAACCTTGACCTTCCTAGGCTTCACTGTCCCCCACTCTGTGGTCCACAAGCAGGTAGTGTCATTCTTTTACATCAGACACTTACGGCGCAGGGGTGGATACATGTGAGGGTTGAGTAACAGAAGAACCTGGACGGGGGGAATAAGCATGAATTCTCATTTCACGCTGACTCAGGCTTGCTTTCAGCCCTTACTCTAAGGAGTTTGCAGGAAGGGTTGGCAACAGCCACAGCAGTATCGATGGCGCATGTCTCCCCTGGCCTCAGGGTCTCAGCTTCCAGCTAGACTCTGCTCCTCAGGGACCTTGAGCCCGCAGGAGCCGAGTGTCCCTGATCCCCATCTCTCCCTATCCAGAGTTTCATGGGCTGGACGAAGCAACCCTACTTCGGGCTCTGCAGGCCCTACAGCAGGAGCACAAGGCTGAGATCATCACTGTCAGCGATGGCCGGGGCGTCAAGTTCTTCTAGCGGAGACCTGTCTCCTTTTACTTCTTACCTCCCACCCTTCCAGGGCTTTCAAAAGGACACAGACCCAGTGACCCCACAGACTGGATCTGTGACTCCACCAGACTCAAAAGGGCTCCAGTCCAGGGATGGGTTTCCCAATTACCCGGTGCGTCTGTCCCTGAGGAAGGGTGAGGTTGAGGCGCCAGGGGAAAAAAAGATGTGCTTCTCTTTGCCCTACCTCCTCTCCCATCCTCGACTGTCCCCAAGCCAGGCAGGGTCTGTAAACCTTTAACTCCACATGTGTTCACGCACGTAAGTACATACACACAGCGCCTGCACAAGCTTCTGTCTCTCCCCCTTCCCCACCCCCTTAGCTGCTATTGCCGCCCCTCTCAGGCTGGTGCTGGATCCTTCCTAGGGGATGGGAGAAGCCCTGGCTGCAGGCAGCCTTCCAGGCAATATGAAGATAGGAGGCCCAGGAAGGGGCCTGGCAGTGAGAGGCCAGGCTGAACACTGATTTATGTGATTTATGATATTAAAAAGCTCAACCCCACTTGCCTGCCTGCCGTTGAAAGTTACTACTGGATGGGCATGGGGAAGGCTGTGAAGCGTTGCCCCCTGAGTCAATCCCAGCCTAGGCGAGGGAAGAAGCCTATGGCCTTTGTAAATGAAAAGGTCCTCCAGTGCTGGCAGGCTCCAGTGCGCCTGTGGTTGTACTTACATCTGCTGGGTGGGCTGTGTGGGGGAGCGCTGATGGAACACAGCTTGGGGACAGACTGCTTGCTTTCTCTGAATTGGAGTAACTTAGTGGCTTCCCCTTCCCTCACAGTCTCCCCCACCCCATGAAAGCCCCAAACCACTCTGAAGCCCCTCCCTCCATCCTTCTGGTCTGGGTGGGGTCGTTGAGGCCAAGGGGAGCTGAAGAGGTGTAGACCGGATATGGACTTTGGTTTATTGGGAACTTTGGCAAACAGAAGGAGGAGGAAGGAGGGCCCACGTAGCAAAAACAGATACTGCGGCCAGGGCCAGGCTGCGGCCAAGGTAGGAGGTGAAGGGGATGGGTGACCGGGTCCCTAGCTTGGGGGAGGGGCTTGCCCTGGGGTGCATACACCCATCCCGGTGCCGCCCAGAGGGACAGCAGCTTGGGAGAAAACCAAACCTTTCCACTGACCTCTGTTTTGTCGGCCTGGGGCTACCCCAGACAAACAGGAGGGGGTGGCGCTACCTTATCTGGGGCGTGCAGGCGGGTGGTAACCTTCCCTTAAGCCACCCCCCTCTTTAGAGCCCGAGAGCCGCGGTCACGTTTCCTCTCCCAGACCCAGCATCGTGCCTCCCCCGCCCCCAAGCAGGTTTGCGCACTCAGTGCGAGCGGACACACCTCCGTCTCGCACCCCGTCAGCCTCGGAAAGAGCCTGTAGGAGGGCGCGCGGGGAGACCGGGAGGCCGGGAGGGCCTGCGGCCGGGGGCGGGGCGGGGCGGGGCGGCTGAGGTGAGGGGCTGCGCGCCCGGCTCCGCGCGCCGCGGGCCGCTCCGAGGGGGCGGCCCTGGGGGCGGTGGGGCTGGGGGCGGGGCCGAGGGCGGGGCTGCGGGGAGGGCGAGCCAGCGACTGGGGGCCCCGGGAGCTCAGCCGGAGCGCCGCGCACCCGGCCAGTCCGCCTGTCAGGCCGCCTCCTCCACCGCCCGGCTAACTGCCTTCCTCATGCTGGCACCCCCGACCCCCGAGACTGCGATTCCCATGTCCCAGGCGGAGGCCGACCTAGCCTTGCGGCCCCCGCCGCCTCTCGCCGCCGCCACCGGTCCTCCCCGCCTTGGGCCCCCTCCGCGCCGGGTGCGCCGCTTCTCCGGGAAGGCTGAGCCCCGGCCGCGCTCTTCCCGTCTCAGCCGCCGCAGCTCAGTCGACTTGGGGCTGCTGAGCTCTTGGTCTCAGCCAGCCTCACCCGTTCCGGAGCCCCCCGTTCCTCCGGACTCTGCTGGTCCTGGCCCCGCGAGGAGCCCGCCGCCTGGTTGTCCAGAGCCCCCCGAGGGCACGTGGACCGGGGGAGGCCCTGTGAAGGCTGCAGACTCCGCGCGTCCAGAGCTCGCGGGCTCTGCAGGAGGCCCGGGGTCCCGGGATCCGCCGACAGTCCTTGAAGCCGCGGCTCGGGAGCGGCAGCGGGAGCAGGAGGAAAAGGAGGATACGGAGACCCAGGCCGTGGCAACGTCCCCAGACGGTCGATACCTCAAGTTTGACATCGAGATTGGACGTGGCTCGTTCAAGACGGTGTATCGAGGGCTGGACACCGACACCACGGTGGAGGTGGCCTGGTGTGAGCTGCAGGTGCGGCTGGGCGCCCCCTCTGTGGCACCTCGGGTTGGGACCTTTTGAAGGTTTTGGGATGAGAAATCTAGGGGACAGCAGCAAGGGAGAGATCTATCTTTCCTGTCAAATGTCGGGACACTCCTGCCCACTCCCCCTTGCTCTGATGATCAATGGATCTGGCTGATTCTGGGCTGCAGAAGGATAAACTGAGGCAGAGGCATGGGGTGGCTCCCCTATGGGTTTTGGACATTCTAACTTTAAAGTCTCTATACTCAACTCTGAGAGTTGGAAGATGGGATGCAAAATCAGTTAGGGAGTCAGTTCAGATCTGAGGGGTGACTGGCCTCACCAGTCTCCTGCAGTGGTTACTATCTCTCCCCTTCCCTTTCCTCTTAGTCTTGAGACCCTCAGTATGACCCTGGTTCTCCTCCTCCTTCACCCTGGATCTTTGCCGAGTGGGAGGCTGGGATGATGGAGACTGGGAGCTGGGGCAGGATCCTCTCCACTTCCAGAAGATTTAGAGTGGTGGTGGCAGGATGCGGCGGCCCTCCCAGGCCCCTTCTGGAGCAGTCAGACTTCTAGATTTCTCCACAGCTGGGGGAGGGGGAGACAGAGAGCTCCAGCCCTGGCCTGAGTCCAGTCCTGCTCCTCATCTCACTGTCTACCTGGGCTTTCCCTTCCCAGACCCAAAGGCACTGAACCCAGTGGGCTCTAGGGGGATGTTGGTGTGAAGGACCTTCTTTCCACTGAGGGAAGAACCCAGTTAAGTCTGGGCCAGCAGCTTTGGATTCAAACTGGGGGGCAAAGCCTGGGTAAGGGTCCTCGCCTCCAGCCCTGGCACTGGATTAGCCCCTTGCGCCTGCCAGTGCCGCTCCCCAGGCTCTAGGCCAGGAACAGAAAGGCAGCCAAATGGGGGGTGGGGGATGAGAGGTGGGCGGGACAGCCATGGGGTAGAGGGCGGTCTTCTGGCGCCTGGTCCTGGATCTTTCTCTGTAACTCCCTCTGCAGCCCTCCTGCCTCCTGTCTGGATCTAGCAGTTCCCGGTTTCTGGGGCCAACCCCCTTGAAGGCCCCAATTCTCTGCCCGCTGTCAGCCTGCTGCCTGCCTGCTGCCTGCCCACTGCCAGCCCCGGGGCGTCCCCTCACGCCCCACGGCTGGCCTGGGAGGCCACAAAGGCGCTATTGAGCTCAGGACTCCTGGACCGGGCTGCATAAAGGCCCTTGTGTCCAGCAGGGGGTCCAGGGGTGGCCCCAGGCCCAGGATGGGCGTTTCCTTGCAGCAGCCTAAGGGGGTGGATGGAGAATTCAGGGTATACAGCCCATTGGGCAAGTGATGACCTAGCCTCATCTGTGGGCTCCAACCCTCACTACTCCTCAGCCCCTCCCCATGTGTCCCTTCCTCCTCTCCGTGGGAGTCCTGGGCCTGTTGTGACCTTGACCCCCATCCCCTACCCCACAGACTCGGAAACTGTCTCGAACTGAGCGGCAGCGATTCTCCGAGGAAGTGGAGATGCTCAAGGGGCTGCAGCACCCCAACATCGTCCGCTTCTATGACTCGTGGAAGTCAGTGCTGAGGGGCCAGGTTTGCATCGTGCTGGTGACTGAACTCATGACCTCCGGCACCCTCAAGACGTGAGCTCTGTGCCTGGTGGTAGTGTTGGTTGGTGGGAGAGCTGTTGGTGGGAGGTCTTCTGGAACTTCTCCCAGGAAACTCAAACTCTAGATTTAGTTTCCAGACCAGGTTCGCTACCTCTCACCCACCCCTTACTGCATCCCTGTCTTGGTGAGTGGCAGTGTCCACCCAGCACTGCAGCCAAAACTCGATCTCCCCAGATGCCTCCTTTATCTCCACTCTGTGCATCCGCCTTCCCCCATCAGTCTGTCTCCAAGGCCTCCTTATAATTCCCCATTCTGTCTTCCCAGTTCCATCCACTGGCACTCACTGGTTTGGAGCCCTGCAGCAGCGCCCTCACAGGCTTCCCCCAACTCTGCCCTCACTTTCCCAACCTATCCTATCTTCCTGCAGTCTGGGGAATCTCTCCATTCCTTCAAGGCTTCCCACCACTCTCAGGTTAAAGTCCACACTCCGCCTATGCACAGATTCCTTAGGACCTAGCCTCATCTTGAGCCTAGGTTCCACAGGAACTGAATTCCCAGCACCTCCTCCCACCCCATCCTGTTGCAGTCTCCGTGCCTTTGAGTCCAGTGTCCCCTCCGCCTGGAAAGTCTCCATCCCTTCCCCTTTTCACCCTTGAACCCCTACTCATCCTTCAAGACGCAACGTAAAAGTTATTTCCTCTCTAAAGCCCTCCCCCATGCCCAAGGCGGTTAGTCATCCCTTCCCGCGCTCCCCAGCCCCTTCCGCGCTGCCCTATCTACAAGTTCACCGCCAGATCCATTTTGTACTCTCACGTCTAGCCAACACGCCCCCGACTCAGTTTCTCCCTGGAACGCCGCAAGGACCTGAGCTAGGATAATGCTGGCAGAAGATGTGTAGGCGGTGGTGCCGGTGGGAGCCGGGGAAGTTCCCAGCCGGGGTCCCCTCCCCCGCCTCCGCCTCCGTGTTCCCGCCGCGACCCTGGCAAAGTGCCTTTCCCCCAGATACCTGAGGCGGTTCCGCGAGATGAAGCCACGAGTCCTTCAGCGCTGGAGCCGCCAGATCCTTCGGGGGCTTCATTTCCTACACTCCCGGGTACCCCCCATTCTGCACCGGGATCTCAAGTGCGACAACGTCTTTATCACGGGCCCTTCAGGTTCGGTCAAGATTGGCGACCTGGGCCTGGCCACGCTCAAACGCGCCTCCTTTGCCAAGAGCGTGATCGGTGCGTCCCTCCAGGAGGTCCTTGCTATTCCTACCTCTCCCCTCCCCAATTTCCCCCTCCCCAGCAACGTCAGAAGAGACCCCGGGGACCCTCTCTTCCCAGAAAGGCCCTTTGAGTTGCACGGAATTAGAAAAGAACATGGGGAACATGGGGAGACCTATGGCATCCTCTCCAACCCTCCCTCCCCTAACACACACACAGTGGGGAAGGGTCTTTACTAGCATTCCAGAACTGGGGGGGAGGAGGGGATGGTGATGATTTGCGCCTTCCGGCACCCCCTGGCTAGCTGGTGGTACGCCCAAGAGGAGAGAGAAGCCAGAGGAAGGCTCCGTGGCCTGATGCCCACTGTGGCTCCTACAGGGACCCCGGAGTTCATGGCCCCTGAGATGTACGAGGAAAAGTACGATGAGGCGGTGGATGTCTACGCATTTGGCATGTGTATGCTGGAGATGGCCACCTCAGAGTACCCTTACTCCGAGTGCCAGAATGCCGCGCAGATCTACCGCAAGGTCACTTCGGTGAGAGGGGGTGGGGAGGACAGAGAATTCCAGGTCACCTCCCATTTTCCTGCCCCAGTCAGCCTGTGGTCAGTGCCGTTTCCCTTAAAGAAAACAGGCTAGACGCGAAGATGCTCTGGTAAACAGCGAAGGACAGCGGATGCACACGCGCTCCCCCCACCCCCGCGCCCCGGGCCCTGCTCCCCAGGACTAGCTGTTTAGAATAATGATGTGTGTAGCGCTCCCTAGAGTTTACAAACGGTTTCACATCTGATCTTTCATGCGCAGGGTGAGCCGGGAGGGCCTTGGCTCTGCCCTGCGCTTTACAAACGGGAAAACTGACACAGGGAGACCTGTTCAAGGTCATACTGTCGATACGTGGGGGGACGGGGATTTGAAATCGAACCGTCTAGTAGCTGTGGCGGGGCTTTGACTATTGCACGCTCTGTTGCCTCGGGTAGGGTGTGTGGGGGGGTGGGGGGGGGAGCAGAGAGCTGGCGCGCAGAGGTCAGGAGGCCTCATGCAAACCCCTTTCCTCCAGGGCACAAAGCCGAACAGCTTCTACAAGGTGAAGATTCCCGAAGTGAAGGAGATTATCGAAGGCTGCATCCGCACTGATAAGAACGAGAGGTGGGGTGGAGGGGCGCAGGGTGGGTGTTGGGGGAGGCTTGGAGGGCGGGCGGCGGCCAGGCTCGGCTCACCGGCGCCGCACTCAGGTTCACCATCCAGGATCTCCTGGCTCACGCCTTCTTCCGCGAGGAGCGCGGCGTGCACGTGGAGCTCGCGGAGGAGGACGACGGGGAGAAGCCCGGTCTGAAGCTCTGGCTGCGCATGGAGGACGCGCGGCGCGGGGGGCGCCCGCGGGACAACCAGGCCATAGAGTTCCTGTTCCAGCTGGGCCGGGACGCCGCAGAGGAGGTGGCGCAGGAGATGGTGAGCAGGGGACAGACTGACCTGCCGCTGAGCTTGGGCGGGGCTGTGGGCGTCGACTGGAGGGCCCCGGGTGGGGTCCCTCGGTGGTGGGACAGGCACCCAGCTCACCCCTCGCAGAGTGCTTTGTATGCGTCTCCTGGCCCCTCCCGCCTTAACACACTCACACGCACACGCAGTGTGCGGACTCGCTGAAAGATTTCCTTTTCCAGAGCAAGCCCTGGGTCCTCCAGCCTCCACTCCTTCAGTGCTCTATTTTCTGCTGATCCAATTTTCCTGGAATGCTCCTCTCTCCAGTTTATCTACTTATTTTTCTCCTTTTCACTCTCCACCAACCTTGTGTCCACCCCTCCCCTCGCCCCCGTCTTCCTCCATGCTCAGAACCATGAATTTCAGGAAACCCATTCCCTCTAGAGTCAAAATTAAATGCTTCTTTCCACTTCAACAGGTTTGTCATTACAGGACCCACCACCACTGGTCTTGTTTTATAAGGGGACATTCCTGTCTTTCTCCTCTACTAGACTGTAAATTCCTTGAGGGCAGAGACTGTGTTCTATTGATTTTTCTGTCTCTGACAGTGCGTGGCACATGGTTGGAGCTCATTAATAATCCCACATTTATATATGGCTTCAAGCACTTCCACGTGCCTGTCAGTGTTGTTACCAACCCTGCGTGGAGTGATTTTGTCCTGATGTACTGATGAGGAGATGGAAGGCTCTAAGAGGTTGAATATCTTGTCCAAGGTTCTGAGCGAGTAAGTGGCAGAGCTAGATTTAACTCGGGTTGTTCAGATTTTAAGTCAGAGCACCCCACCCCACCTCCCTTACATGCACAGCGAAGCTTGTCCTTGAGATGAATAAGGACATGGTGAACAGAAGCTGCCAGACCATGAGAGGCATACCTGGGAGGTAGAAGATGGGGAGCTGGTTTCGGAAGGCCAGAGGTGGGGGAGGGGGCAGCAAGAGAGTTTGAGGTTTCTTTCTTTTTTTTTTTTAAGATTTTATTTATTGGGGCACCTGGGTGGCTCAGTGGGTTAAAGCCTCTGCCTTCGGCTCAGGTCATGATCCCAGGGTCCTGGGATCGAGCCCCGCATCCAGCAGGGAGCCTGCTTCCTCCTCTCTCTCTGCCTGCGTCTCTGCCTACTTCTGATCTCTGTCTGCCAAATAAATAAATAAATAAAATGTTTTAAAAAAAATTTTATTTATTTATTTGAGAGAGAAAAAGAATGAGAAGGAGAAGGGTCTGAGAGAGAAGCAGACTCCCTGCCAACCAGGGAGCCTGATGCGGGACTTAATCCTGGGACTCCAGGATCATGACCTGAGCCAAAGGCAGATACTTAACCCACTGAGCTACCCAGGCACCCGAGTATGAGATTCCCCATAGAAAAATAGCAATTGAGGGGCACCTGGGTGGCTCAGCCCGTTGAGTGTCTGCCTTCGGCTCAGGTCATGATCTCAGGGTCCTGGGATCAAACCCCACATTAAGCTTTCTGCTCAGCAGGGAGCCCGCTTCTCCCTCTCCTGCTCACCCTGCCTGTGCTCTCTCTTTCAAATGAATAAATAAAACCTTAAAAAAAGGAAAGAGGGGCGCCTGGGTGGCTCAGTGGATTAAGCCGCTGCCTTCGGCACAGGTCATGATCTCAGGGTCCTGGGATCGAGCCCCACATCGGGCTCTCTGCTCAGCAGGGAGTCTGCTTCCCCCTCTCTCTCTGCCTGACTCTCTGCCTACTTGTGATCTCTCTCTCTCTGTCAAATAAATAAATAAAATCTTTAAAAACAAAAATCATTTAAAAAAAGGAAAGAAAGAAAGATGTCAGTTAAGGGTAGGGATCATCTGTGGTAGGTCTGGGTCAGGAACCTGAGAATATGTTTGAAATGCGGCACAAGAAAGAGCCGGTCTCCATAGCACAGCTCACACCTGACTTGGGATCTGACTTTGATCCATTACTTACAGGGATTCTTTTTTTTTTTTTTTAAAGATTTTATTTATTTATTTATTTGACAGACAGAGATCACAAGTGGGCAGAGAGGCAGGCAGAGAGAGAGGGAGAAGCAGGCTCCCCACTGAGCAGAGAGCCCTATGGGAGGCTCGATCCCAGAACCCTGAGATCATGACCTGAGCCGAAGGCAGAGGCTTAAACCTCTGAGCCACCCAGGTGCCCACTTACAGGGATTCTTGATGACACCAGTGACATCTTTAGGGGACTGTAGAGAATATAAATATGTAGAGAAGAATCCCTAGCTTCTGGTCACTAGATGCCAGTAACACTGAGTTTTGACAACTACAAATGTCCCCAGATATTGCCACACGTTCCCCTTTCCCCCCTGAGTGCAGCTGACCTACTAGATACCCATGAACTAGTCACAGCTTTTCTTATGTCTAAAACAGAGCTAAGACCTCCCTTGGCAAGTTGCAGGGAGGATTTCGTGATGGTGATGTAATGAGTTGGTTAATGGGTACAGTGTCTCATCAACGAATGTTAGTGCCCTTTCTCCTGGAGAAATATTCTAGAGGCCCCAGGAGGGCATCTTGATGTGTCTTGGAGCAGAGTCCTCACCTCAAACTGTGTTCCTCCCCCTCTTAACTCCAGGTGGCCCTGGGTTTAGTCTGCGAAGCTGATTACCAGCCAGTGGCCCGCGCAGTACGTGAACGAGTTGCTGCCATCCAGCGAAAGCGTGAGAAGCTTCGCAAAGCTAGGGAGTTGGAGGCCCTCCACCCTGCACCAGGACCCCCACCAGCAGCTGTCCCCATGACTCCTGGTCCCCCCAGCGGCTTCCCCCCGGAGCCCGAGGAGCCCGAGGCAGACCAGCACCAGCCTTTCCTCTTCCGCCATGCCAGCTACTCATCTACCACCTGTAAGTCACCCCTGACTGGAGGATTTGGGATGTGACCTTGGTCCCAGAACCCTTGGCCTCTGCCCTCTGCCCAGAAGTTCAATCCAGCAGTACCGTCACTTCCCCTGCCTTCCACGTCTAGCTGTGAGCTCCTTCTGGGAAAGAACTCCCACAGCACCAGGCCCCTCCTTGCTCAGGCAGCCCCCCTGCTCTGCCACCATTCCCCTTTATTTCCCCTTTTTTGATGCCCCCCTCCCCCACCAGCGGATTGCGAGACTGATGGCTACCTCAGCTCCTCCGGCTTCCTGGATGCCTCAGACCCTGCCTTTCAGCACCCTGGGGGGGTACCATCCAGCCCGGCTGAATCCCATCTCTGCCTGCCCTCGGTGAGAGGGGGTCACTGTGGGGGGCTCCCAGCCATTCCAAGCCTATGACCTATCTTTGTCCCTGTGAAACCCAACCCCATGACCTGGCCCCATGTCCCTGGAAGTCCTGCACTCTGTCTTCATCTTCCTTAATTCCCTCTGCCTAGTGCCCCAGCACCCTTGACCCCATCTCCCTGGATTATCTCCTCTGACCTCCTGAAAAAATTTCCTATTTCAGGCTTTTGCCCTATCCATTCCATGTTCTGGCCCTGGCAGTGACTTTTCGCCAGGAGACAGGTAGGTTCTGGTGGAAGTTGGGGTGCTGGAGTGACACATATGGCACTCTGGGGTCCCGGTGTCCACTTTGACACTCCTATCTCCTTTCCTTTTCTAGCTATGCCTCGGATGCAGCGTCAGGCCTTAGTGATGTGGGAGAAGGGATGGGACGCATGAGGAGACCCCCAGGGAGAACTCCCCGACGCAGACCACGATCCCGGCTGCGGGTCACTAGTGTAAGAAAAGAGTACAGGGGATGGGGAATAACCTAAAGGACCAGGATGGAAACTGCCAGGGGGTAAGGGAGGCCAGCCAAAAAAGAGAGGGCAGTATGTGACTGGTACCCTAAAGGCAGCCAATCCCGTTTCTGATACCAGGCTTTGGGAACAGAGTCTGCTTCTCTCAATTCCAGCCTGCCCACTGTCACTTGGTTGGAGTGGGGTGGGGACATGTGATGAGGACAGAGGGCCTGACATCCTCCCCTCTGCTGACTTTGAATCTGAAGGTCTCAGACCAGAATGACAGAGTGGTTGAATGCCAGCTGCAGACACACAATAGCAAGATGGTGACCTTCCGATTCGATCTGGATGGGGACAGCCCGGAAGAGATTGCAGCTGCCATGGTGAGGGGGAGAGAGAGGAGGACAGAGTCTTTGGCTCCAGGACAGGAATCTCCCGTCTGATGTCCCCTGGTGCTGAACTCCCCCTTCCTCCTGCCCAACAGCAAGGGTTTTTAAAGCACAGTGACACTGAAGACATCTCTGCCCTTGCAAGGTGGGGGAGATTTTTATTTATTCCGTGAGCTTCAGATCCTCAGCTGGAGCAGTCGGATAACATGAGGGTATCCGTAAGTGCTGTGGTCAAGTACACGCTACACATGTGATCCTGTGTCTGTAGGTAAAGGGTGGCCTGGGGGCAGCAGGGGGAAGAGGCAGAATTTATTCCGGGTCTTGACAACAGCAGTGAAGACCGGAAAGGGCGGGTCTAGAGGAAGTACAGCATAAGGAAAGACATGGAAGTAGGCAGTGACTTGGAATGTGGGGCTTGCAGGGGGTTTTATGAGGAAACCTGTGTCACTAGAACTAAGGGTTCCTAGAGGAGAAATGTGGAAGCAAGTTTGGGCAGGAAGAGTAGGCACAGATTAGAGACAGTCTGAAGAGTTAGACAGTGTAGTATGGTGAGAATAGGTTTTAAGAAGACCATTCTGCTAGGAGAAGTGGGAGAGGGTTGGTGGGAGGGAGTCCAGCTGGCAGAAGAATACAATAAACTACAAGTGGTCCAAGCAGAAAATGGATTATAGGGAAAGGGAAGAAGAAAAGGAACGGATCTGAGAGTTGTTTCAGGAAAGTAAGTTACTCTGTAATCTAGTCATTTTTTGATGTAATATGGGGCATATAGTAGATGCTCAGAGAACACTTGAGTGGGAAGGATAGGGGGTTAGGAAGAAGGGATTTCATGGGTGACTTGTAGCGTGGAGAAGATAGTAGTGGTCGTAGTGGGAGCAGACCATTAAAGGAGATGGAAGCTGGAAAATGAAAGTATGTTTTCTTAGGGGTCACGATGAGCTTGAATAACAGAGGGGCAGGCAAGAGCCTCCCTAGGAGCAGGATACAGTCAGGCAGGGCTGGATCTAGGATACAGAAGTGGATCTAGGAGTTGCCAGTACAGAAGGGAGAGTGAAAGGAGATGAGCTTGCAAAGCCAGAGGCAGAGAGGGTCTGAGAGTGGGTCTCAGCGGATACCCTTTTTTCTGGGATGGGGAAGAGTAGGTCCCCAGAAGACACAGAGGTGGAGCCCAAGAGGCTGGAGGAGCTTCTAAAGATGTTAGTGAAAACTGAGTGAACAGAGAGTTTCAAGGAGGTGACATAGGATGAAGCCTGAGGCAAGATCACACTGGCTTTTGTCAGGAGAAGGTCTTTGTGGGAGACCTTTCAGTGGAGTGGGGGCAATGGATGCCAGTAGTGAAGGAGAGAGGGGAATGAGAGAAGCATCAGGCTTCAGGAACTCTCTTTAAAGCTTCTCCTTCGTCATGTCACTCACCTTGTATCGAGGACAAAGACAAAATATCACGTGGCACAGAGGCTTATTGTCTTCCCTCTGGCCACACTGGGTTCTGAGTGGTCCTCTGAAGAGGCTGGGTGCCTTTCCACTTCTGTCTCCGTCCGCTCAGGGGTGTCTTGCCTTCAAAGGCTTCTTTCACCAGGCTTTTAATCCCACTCAGATCCCACACAGCCCCCCCAATGGACCACAGGGTCTTCTGCTCTTTTCTTTCTCTACCATTGTACCCTCCACTCCTCTGCAGCAGAATTCTCCTGGGGCTTGGATCTGCTCTGGCTTTTTTGCCCCTACACCATTAATGGCAAACCACCTATGGTTAGAGTTAGGTCCCAATTCTGGAGCATGGCCTTTGAAATCCACGGCACTCCCAGCTCTGCTCTGGTCTTCACTGCATCGTGAATGTGCCAGGTCCTTTCATGCCTCAGAGCTACTACTCATGCTGTTCTCCCTGCTCTTCTCTTCCCGATGAACAGCATGGAACAGAGGAAAGGCTGGGCTTTCACATAAGACCTGAGTTCAAGGGCAACCCTCTCCAGTCCCCGCCCTCTTCTGGAGTTTTGTACTGTGCCTCAATAAACTTTGTATCAGTCAATAATATAGATGATAATACTCATTTTACCAAGATGTTCTGATATAGCATATAATTTGTGAGAGGTGATAGATGAGAAATGAAATTATATAAGAAGTATCCACACATGATAGGTCCTCAGTGAAGGGTTGCTTTCTCACTCATCCTTCCAGGCTCAGCCCTGTGAAGCCATCCCAGCTTCCCTTATCCTCCTGGATGGCATGACCTGCTCTCTCTCGGGAATGACATTTTAAAAAATTGCAGCAAAAAGCATATAACATAAAATTTGCCATCTTACATTTTTAAGTATATAGTCCAATGGGGTTAAGTATATTCACATTATGGTGAAACAGATCTCCAGGACCTCTCATCTCGCAAATCAGAAACTCTGTATGGTTAACTCTCCCTTTCTTCCTGCTGGGATACCATTTTCTCTATACCTCGACCACAATGCCTTTCCTACCACAGGCTGACTTGCCATATATTATGTAGATGTTTCCCTTTCACTAGATTTTGGGCTTCCTCGGGGTCAGGCCCTTGTTTTGTGCTTCTCTGTATTCCTCACCTAGAATAATGCCTGGTACATACTGTGTGCTCAGTGTTTGTGAAATTGAATGTTACACTTACCATCCATTGCCCTATTTTTACTTAGTGGATGGGACAGTACAAAGAACTTGGGCTCTGTCTTTAGACAAATCTGGGTGCAAATTTTGTGACTTTAGGCAGACTGGATTTAACCTTTTTGAGTATTGGTTATTTTTGAACTCTCAAATGGGGATGTGAATACAGAGCCTGGGGAGCCATTGTCATCATTAAATGAGGTAAGACACTGGAAGGAAGGATCTGGGGTAGAATGCATCCTAGGAATGTTAGCTCCTGTCCTCCAAGCTGTCGTTCTTACACTGCAAGTTGGTGGTTGGCAGAGCAATGGGGTGAAGGGTTGGCTTTTAAAGATCAATGCGGGGGGGAGGGAGAAGTGGGATCACTGTGAGCCCTCTCTCCCCTTCCTGCTGACCCCTTGCCAGGTGTATAACGAGTTCATTCTGCCCTCGGAGCGAGCTGGCTTCCTGAGCCGTATTCGGGAGATTATCCAGCGAGTGGAGACCCTGTTGAAGAGAGACACTGGCCCTGTGGGGGTTGCTGAGGACCCTCTGGGCCCCCAGGTCAGACCCCTCAGGTCACCTCCACCTCTCTGCTCCAGACTTACTCCTCTCTGCCTTCGCCAGTGCCCTTGGCTGTCACTCCTTCATCTCTGGGACCCTAACACAATGGCTCTTGCCCCATTTGAAAATCTGAAGAAAGCTGTGGGCCCTTGTTCTAGAAAAATGTGTTCAATGCATACTTTTCAACTCATTATTTTGATAGGATTTCAGACTTAGAGAGGAGTTGCAAGAATTGTACTAAGAACTCCTAGATACCCTTTGCCCAGATTTGCCAATTGTGTTTGGTCACATTAGTTTTATCACTGGCGTCTTCCCTCCCCTCTCTACATGTCTGTGCACATATTACTGTTTTCTGAACCATTTGAGAGTAAATTATAGACATGATACTCCTTACCTGTAAATATTTTAACACATATACTTTTGAGTCCCTTGAAAGTCCTTTATGGACTCCTAGAGGTTCATGGGTCCCAGCTGAAGCCCGCTCTGAATGTCCCATTTAAGACTCAGCTCTTCCCCACTGTGACCATGGGCCCCATTCTCTCCCTCAGGGGGAGCCAGCACCACTGCCTGCCCTCTCAGGCCCCCTCCCAGACCCATCCCATGGTATGTACAGAGTTTTGTCCCTACTCTCACAACCCTTGGGATTGCTTCTGGAAAGGGCGTAAGGAATGGGGGACTGGAACTCAACACTCCTTCCTCACCAGCAGACCTCCAGAGCTGCACCTCCCTGGAGCAGAGGAACTGGGCAGCTTTCTCCACCTCCTCATCTTCTCCTGGAACCCCTTTGTCTCCTGGAAACCTGTTTTCCCCCGGAACCCCTGTTTCCCCAAGTCCCATCTTCCCTATCACTTCTCCCCCATACTCCAGCCCCTCCCTATTCTCCCAAGTGTCTTCAAATCTCTTGCCACACTCCCCTGGCTCTCCACTTGCGTTCTCCCCCAGTGCTACCCAGGTCCCTGGCCCAGCCTCTCATTCCCTGCAGAGCTCTGTTCTCCCTTCTCCACCTGCCTTCTCTCCCAGTGGCTCCCAGGTCACTCTGACTCCTCCTTCCTTTCCCCCCTGCCCCTCCACATCTCCCCTATCCTCCACCACAGCAGCCCCTCTCCTCTCTCTGGCTAGTGCCTTCTCACTGGCTGTGATGACTGTGGCCCAGTCCCTGCTGTCCCCCTCACCTGGGCTCCTGTCCCAGTCTCCTGCAGCGCCCTCTGCTCCCCTACCCAGTCTGCCCCTACCTCCCCCCCTTGCTCCTTGTAGCCAGGATAGGCCTTCACCTCCAGCAGCTGAGATGGAGAATGAGGTGAGTAGGAAACCAAGAGGGGTGGTTAGGGGCACTTCATTCTGAATCATTCCCCTCCTCACGGACCCACACTTTGTAGGCCCTGCCAAATCCTGCTCCGCCCCTTCTGGGTGAAGCCAGACTCGAGCCCATCTCTGAAGGTGAGGCTTCTTCTGATCACTGACCTTCCCCCGCCCATTATTCTTATTTCATATCCTGCCCCTGCTTTCTCTCCCTCCTTCCATGACTCCTTCCTTGCCACTCTACAGAGGGGAAGCCGCAGCTTGTGGGGCGTTTCCAAGTGACTTCATCCAAGGAACCAGCTGAGCCTCTTCCCCTGCAACAAGCATTCCCAGCTCTTTCCAGTTCCCTGAAGCCTCCAACCCCTCAGCTGACCTCGGAGAGCTCAGACACAGAGGATAGTGCTGCAAGTGGGCCGGAGGCCAGGGAGGCTCTGGCTGAGAGTGACCGTGCAGCTGAAGGCCTTGGGGCTGGAACTGAGGAAGGGGACGATGGGAAGGAACCCCGGGTGGGGGGCAGCCCCCCACCCCAGAGCCATCCCAGCCCGGTATGGATGAACTACTCATACAGCAGCCTGTGCCTGAGCAGTGAGGAATCCGAGAGCAGTGGAGAGGATGAGGAATTCTGGGCTCAGCTGCAGAGTCTTCGGCAGAAGTGAGTCTGGGGAGGAAGGACAAGAGGTGGACTTGGAGAGCAAAGTGTGTGGCTAGTGCTCATGCTCCTGGTGTATCCTCAGGCACTTGTCAGAGGTGGAGGCCCTACAGACACTGCAGAAGAAGGAAATCGAGGACTTGTACAGCCGGCTTGGGAAGCAGCCCCCACCGGGTATCGTGGCCCCGGCTGCTATGCTGTCCAGCCGCCAGCGCCGCCTCTCCAAGGGCAGCTTCCCCACTTCTCGCCGCAACAGCCTGCAGCGCTCTGAGCCCCCAGGCCCTGGTGAGACTGCAGTGGCCCAGCTCCCATCTTTCCCGGGTCCCCTTCCCTACTGATCTGGCTTTCTTCCAGGCCCTGGGGGTCTGCCCCTTGGTGTGGGGGGACTAGCCCCCTTCTCCCCGCGGCCCCTTCCCTCACTCAGCGCTCTCCCTCCCCATCCTGCACCAGGCATCATGCGAAGGAACTCCCTGAGTGGCAGCAGCACCGGCTCCCAGGAGCAGCGGGCAAGCAAGGGGGTGACATTCGCCGGGGATGTTGGCAGGATGGTGAGGGCGGGCCCAAGGGAGGGCGAGCCCAGGGAATGGTAGCTGACTGCACCTTCACCCTCCTCCCACCCTGGAGGTTTCTTCAGTGTTTTTTCTTTTCCCTCCAGTGAATTCAGAACAGAAGCCATGTGTCTCCCCCACACCAGGGCCCACCATGGAGCTTGTGCTCTCAGAATCTGCTGACCAACACAACTCTGCAAGAAGACCCCAGTACTGAGGGAGTAGAAGGCCAAAAGGGCATGGAGAGTGCTGCTCCATTGTAGGGAAGAGCCAAACATGTGGGAACTATTTACTATGTGTAGAAGGAGTCAGTTCTGCAGCCTACCATCCTCATGCCTCCACCTCCCCAGCCCAGGGTCAACCACTAAGCAATCCCATTCAAGCCCTGATGCTTCTAGAGGGCACACTCTAGCTGAGCAAGTGTAGGGGGTGTGCTCACACTAGAATTCGCAACAGCCAATAAAACTGCTGGAAACTAGGATTCTGTGACACTGTATCTGTTGTGCCTTTAAGAACTGGGGGTAAAGCCTTGTGGGGTGCGGCAGGGGAAAACTTAGAAGGAACTCTCCTCACAATGGGAATCAAGGCTTGCAGCTCCTCAGCCTTCTGACTTCCTGCCAGCAGTTTGTGAGGAAACTGCAAGGTCAGTGATCCACTCGACCAAGCTAAGGTCTCATCTAAACCCCAACTTAGGCCTAGAGAGGCAGGCCCAAGTGTAAAAAGGAGGAAGACTGTCCCTCATCTTTCATCTACCTCTCTCTCTCAGAGTGGGAAAAGGTAGGAAAGTTGGAGTAAGGATGTATTGTTTTTAAGGGTAGAGGACAGAAGAGTGACCTTCCCTCCCCGAAGACGTGGTTCAGTCTCACACAGCCCCGTGACCCACCATGATCTCTCCCTTAAATCAAATGGAAAAGATCTCACGGAAAAAGTAATTCTAGTTAAACATTTACAGCTCCCTGGGGCAAAGCCACTGCTGCAGCTATGGCCTGTGGAGCTTTCCAACAGTCATGTCATTCGTCAGCCTTAACACACTCATGTGGCTCCAAGAGAGGTGACTCAGTTTATTACTCTCAACCTAACTCCCATCTTTCCTACTTTAGGCTCCAACATTACACAGAGCTGCCACCCCTACCCCCACAACAGCTAAGCCCCTGGGAGGTAAAAAGGGTAAAACCACAAAGTCAGAAATGCTGAGAAAAGCCAAGGTTGTATAACTCTCAAACAAAGAAACAAAATACAAGAAGGGCTCAGTGACTGGACACAGTTTGTGTAAAGTGGGCAATATTCCCTTGACCTGGCCAAATGCAAAAAAAATTCTTGGGCTCAATCATCGTCCAAGGTTGAGGCCAACAATGCTGGGTGCAGGCTTTGACTTTTACAGGGTCATGGGGCATCATTCACCATGTGAAGAGGCTCCAGCAGGTTGGAGATGTGCAGTGCCCATCCGGTTCAGGGTCCTGATGCTCTCGCCAGGGCGCGGGCTCGGGCAGCTTTGGCCTCATCCTCCAGCTCATCTAGGAAACGCTCCTGGGACACGGAGTAGAAGGTGTAGCCATCTGGGAAAGTGGGTTCAGGAAATCTCTTGGGAGTATGCATACTGCCTTTTCCCAGACTCTCTCCACCACCCTTGTTACTCTCTCACCCTCCCAAATCAGTGATTCGATCTTCTGCCCTCTGCTTTTCTGAGCCCTGACCCCGATTCCGTTATTACTAATAAGTCATATTAAAAGAGCATTTTAAAATGACAAAATATGGCACCTTAAACGCTTGGCTCGGCATCAGAAATGGCCAAGATTTTCACAGCTCGGGCTCTTTTTAGCACCCCCACATTGCCCTACTACGCGCCTCTGCTCCCCTTCCCTTGTCCCCATATGCCTTCTACTGAGCCTACAGTCTGGACGGATACAAATAGCTAACACCAGGGCCCCGATGCCCAGGCCGGTCACGATGTTCCGGGTCCGCCGCTGTGGCAGACTCTTCTGCCACTGGGCGAGCTGCACCTGTCGCATGAACCGCAGCTGCTCGGGAGTCAGCTTCTCCCGAGTCGGGTCGATGCGCTGAGCCACAGGGCCTTTTCCGCTCTTTGCATGGAGAGGGTCACCAGCTCCCGGGGCTGCCATGTTGCGGTTCCGCCCTCTGTACGCCCAGGGCGCGAGGGTTGCTGGGAATAGCCGGGGATCCTGGGAGTTGTAGTCCGCATTTTCTTTCCCGACGCTAGTGCGGCTCCTGGCCTTAGCCCGAGAGCGGTGGGGGCAGAGGGGGAGGTGGCAAGCAGCCGAGCCTTCTGATTGGCTGAGGGGTCCGCGGCCGTTGGGGCGGGAAAAGGCTGTGGAGGGCTCGAGGCCGCAGTGGGTATTGGGTTTTCCTCGCCCTTGAGGTGAAGACAGGCTCACGGAAGGCGAAAGATTCTGCCTGGAGTGAAGCTAAGGGGGTGGGTTTATGGATCCAGTGAGCCGCCCAGGTGTCCCCCGAGGCTTCTGAAGATGGACGGACCTGTGAGGTCAAGATTGGCCTCCCTCAGTGATTTCCAGTTCGGAGCTGTCGCCACAGAGACCATCGAAGACGCCCTGCTCCACCTGGCGCAGCAGAATGAGCGAGCGGTGCAGGAGGCTGCCGGCCGGATGGGCAGCTTCAGGGAGACCCGGATCGTGGGTGTGGACGCCGGGCTGGGGAACGAGTTTCATGGGAGACGGGGGCACCCGTCTTTGAGTCACCGACCTGGAGATTCAGTTCACCTTATTCATCCAAATAAGTGTTGTTAGTAACTACTAGATGCCAGGTCCAGGGGATGCGGTAACGAAGGAGATCCGGCAGCACCCCACCCTGGACTTCAGCCCCTGCAGAGTGCTTTTACCCACACCACTTGGGAGAGAGCGGGGTAGAACGGAGATCCAGATTAGAGCAAATCTGTAACTGACAACAAGGACGGTTAGATAAGTGACACACCAGATAAAAGGAGCTTTTATGGGGATTGAAAGGAGTGATAGGGAGATGTGAGCGCAAGAGGAATAAGGTAGACCTTGAGGAAGGATGACATTTGGTTGGCGAAGGTGGAGGAGGGGGACAGCGTATTTACCAAAAGGGTATGATAACCGAGTAAAGCTATGAAAATAGAGAAGCTTGGGGTGAGTGTGGAAGAAGAGTTGAAATTAAGACCAGAAAAGTAGTTTGGAGACATTCCGTGTGGAATGCCGAGGGGAGGAGTTTATACATAGCTTACTAGGGAAACAAGACGACATTGAAAGTTTTCAAATATGGAAGTGATGTGACTTTAGCCTTTGCCCTAGAAAAAAATTATGTTGGCTGTGATGTAAAGAATGGTTTGGAGGAGAGAGAGAGAGAGGTAGACCAGTGGAGTCTGTGTCAGTAGTTAGGCAACAGGGCAGACGGAATGACAAGGGAGGATGGATTAAAAACATTTCAGAGATAAAATCTGGAGCTCTGCAATGGATGAATTTAAGAGGTGAAGAAGGCGAAGATGACTGTGCCAAAGGGTTGAGCCTAAGAGAATGGGAGTATAGTGGTGCTGTTAAGAGAAACACACACATTCGTTCTTAAAAAACAAACAAACAAACAAAAACAAACCCCCCAAAACCAGGAGGAAATGTGACCTTTTTTGGGGAAAGTAACAGATTTGGTTTTGGATCTACTGAGTTCAAGTGCTTGTAGAACATCTAAAGTAGGGTTTCTGGTGAGCTGTTTAAAAAATAAGTCAGAAGAGAAGTCAGAACTGGGGATAAAGTTTTAGGAGTTATCTTTATAATGATACTGTTGAAAACTGGCCGAGAATGATTCTGAGAGGGAGAAAAGAGAAGGAGGTCAAGGTCAAAATGTTCCCTAGGAGACATTTTGTGTTCAGGTAATTGGAGTAGGAAGAAGAGTCATGAAGGGAACTAAAAATATGGTTGGGGAGGAAGGAACAGAACCAAGACACCTTGGGAAGCCAAGAGTTTCCAGAAGGATGACGGTCAGCTGTTTCACATGCCTCAGGGATATGAACGATGGAATAAAGGTTGCAAAAGGGTGATGTTATTTAATAATTTGGACATATTTAATAATTTGGACATATTTGGACAATAATTTGAGATCATTGTTGTAGCAAGTTGGGAAAAGTAGAAGCCAAACTGTAGAACAATAGGGAATTCACGAGGAAATGGAAACAGCAGGTTTAAGCCAGCCTTTCAAGGTAAACAGTGATGGAAACTAGGGAGATAAAGAGCCTTACCTTAAGAGGATAGAAGGGGAGGGTCTTTCAGTTAATAGATGTGTTTATAAGTGCAGGATGGAGAGCCAGTAGGGCGGGGAGGCATAACCGTTATGCATTGCACCTAACCCTACCTCAGTTTTCTTGGCAAGTTAAACTAGAGAATAGAAACAATCACCCAGATAATTCAGACCCAAACCAAAACAAAACCAAACAACTGTATACTCACAAAACAGAAAGGAAGCCTAAACTCCAGCAAATAAAAGGACTAATAACACACAATTATGTGTTCTAGGGTATTTTGCTTAACTGCTTAAACTAATCTCATTGGCCACTGCTAGCAGGGTTTCAGTTCTGTAACAGGCAAGTTTTGTACGTATGTGTAACACGTCAAACAGACTGTTCAGCTTTGTGCTAGCATGACTTCCATGTACCTAAGAAAGTCGAACTTTCTCTGAAGATACATGGTCATTTGACTATGCGTAATTCTTTACTGATCAGTGCTAAAAGTCCCAAGTTCTACAGGAGCTTCCTTTGTTGAAAACTAACATTTACCCTTGTTTCCACCCTCTTAATGATATTGCAAACTAAACAGAATTCTATCTGGGGCTGTCCTTTCAAAGAGAAACAGAGGCAGTCTAAGATCTTGCCAAGGTATTTTGCCCTTCCCACCTCCCCAGCGACTTTGCTCCCCCCGCAAAGTGGGCTGTGTTCCCTGATCTAGGGGATATTTCTTCCAAACCAGCCGCTCCATAGTAACAAACTTGCTCCTGGGGAGAAGCTCAGCCACCACAGATTCACCCAACAAACTGGTGGTGGGGAGATGGTGTCCAGCTGTAAGGTGAATCTTGTTTGTAAAGCAATGGGAGTTCTCTAGAGGGCAGTTACTAAACAAACACTGTTGTAAAGAATATTGAAGCTCCAGGAGGGCCTTTTTCTGTTCCTGTCAACATTCCACTGAAAACAGAATATAGGGGCTAGGGTTTTTAATCCATCCAAGAATCTCCCTTGAAGCTGGAGGTTCCCAGCATGGTGTAGAGGCCAACTCGGCCAGCTGGTATGTTTGTGTGTAGCTGGCCAAGCCTTTTATCAGCTGGGACCGACAGGAAGGCTCAAGGGTCACTTGAGGGGGCTTGGGAAGCCTTTGTCTTTGGCGTTCAGTCAGTCTCCTTTTCGTGCCTCTGATCTGCTTGTTGGCAGGAAAGGGAACTCAGCTCTGCTTGGGTTGAGTCCCCTTTCTCACCCCCTGATTCTCTTCCCTTGGCCCCATCATGGCTTTTACACAATGCCAGGAGTTCACAGAATGGTTTTGGTTGCACTTTGTGAATTAGTCTCTTCTCTCTTGTTTTGGCAGAGTTTGTTTTTCTCCTGTCTGAACAATGGTGTCTGGAGAAATCCGTGAGCTATCAGGCTGTAGAAATCCTAGAAAGGTAAAGCCCTGGGTATAGGCCTGTGTGCGTGGTACCTCTTAGAAGGACTAACATACCCTTAAAAATCTTAAAAAGGGAAAAAAAAAAAAAAAAAGGACAGTCACCCTTCAGCACGAAACCTGCTTTGGCACCCTCTACTGCTTGCAAATGTCCAGTTTCTCAACCAGGGACTGAGACTGGAGACTGGAGATAGGGCAGAGCTTGCTGCACTAACTCCCTTTAGTTTGAGTGAGTGTGGATTGATTACTCTCCCCTTCCCTCCCTTCTAGGTTTATGGTTAAGCAGGCAGAGAATATGTACCGGCAAGCCACGGTCCAGCTGAGTGAGAAGAAGGAGCCTCAGAATTGGAAAGCTCTGAAAGAGCAGCTTTCCAGCAAGTTTATCCTGCGTCTTGTGTCGTGTGTTCAACTGGCGAGCAAACTTTCCTTCCACTACAAAGTAAGGAGAGGGGGTCCCTCCTGGGCACCTGCGTGGTAGCAGAAACCAGCTCATCCGCAGGTGACTGTGAGAAACCTCCTCCTAAGCTAGGTGTTATGACTCCTGTGGAAATTCCAGAGTGCAGTTATGCTTCCTAAATAAGCACAACACACACACACACACACACACACACACACACACAGGTAGTTCTTTAATAGCCTGCGGTTCTGTTCCCAAAGTGTAATTGCTGGACAGATGCCATCATTTATGCAGGTCACCTTTCCTCCCCTTGGACTCAAGGACAGTTTACGTAAGGTGCCTGAATTGCCAACAGGCCTATCAGTGTTAAAGACAAATGGTTACATTTATAGGGGATAAAATGTTTCCATACCCCTACCCGATGCCTGTGTGGTAAAATATCATTCCCGCCACTGGCCAGAGGCTGCACTCGGTGCCATGGGTACAAGTAAAAATATTGCCAGCGCCCTCAAGGAATTTATTATCCAACGGGAGAAGGCACGCAGGCAGGTAATGTGGGAGCGCGCTCTGGTGAGTGTAAATCAGAGAGCTGTGCTTGTACCTCTGCGGCCTTGGAAAGTCAAGCAAGTGTATTTAAAGAAAACGACTTCTTTTTTTTTTTTTAAGATTTTATTTATTTATTTGACAGAGATCACAAGTAGGCAGAGAGGCAGGCAGAGAGAGGGAGGGAGAAGCAGGCTCTTTGCTAAGCAGAGAGCCCGATGTGGGGCTTGATCCCAGGACCCTGGGATTATGACCTGAGCCGAAGGCAGAGGCTTAAACCCACTGAGCCACCCAGGCGCCCCAAGAAAACGACTTCTTGAAGGGGGTAGGTAGGCGTGGGTAAGAGATGCGTGGATGCTAAGAAAGAGGGAGAGCGTTCAGGAAAGCACGGAGAGAGGAAAGGGAGGAGAGGGAGATCCAGACACAGGAGGCAGCACGTGTATAGGCTTGGAGAGCTGGACGGTCTCAGGAACTGCAAGTAATCCTGTGTGACAGGCATGGGGCGTGAGGCGCCAATTGCCAAGAGAGACGGCGAGATGAAGGCATGGGCTGGACTGTGAAAAGCTTTGTATGCTACGCCAAGATGCGTGACCTTTAGTCTGACACCCTTCTCTCTCTCTCACTGTTTTTTCTTTGCTCAGATCATCAGCAACGTTACAGTCCTGAATTTCCTCCAGGCTCTAGGGTATGTGCACAGTAAAGAAGAACTGCTGGAGTCAGAGCTTGATGTTTTGAAGTCCCTGAACTTCCAGATCAATCTGCCCACTCCCCTGGCATATGTGGAGATGCTTCTGGAGGTGTTAGGTATCTACTGTGTCGGAGGGTGTGGGTTGGCATCTTCATAGAAGGCAATAAGATAAGCATGTGCCCAGGGCTTTGGAAGCAGTGGGCAGAACCTGCCAGTGGGAAATGGCAGGAAGCCTGGGATGACCAAATCCTGTGTTCCTTTGGTACCTGTCAGGGATGGAGACTCAGGTCTCAGCGTCTGGCTGGTCTCACTGGGCACTCTCTTATTACAGGATCAATGAGGTAATTTTCTAGAGAGGGATGAGATAAGAGGGGAGCAAACAAATATATTTTAATTGTGTGTACATGGCAGATAGAGATTTCTCTAACTTCCCCTTTATCCTTTAAAATTGACCTCCAAGGGACGCCTGGGTGGCTCAGTTGGTTAAGCGACTGCCTTCGGCTCAGGTCATGATCCCAGAGTCCTGGGATCGAGTCCCACATCGGGCTCCTTGCTTGGCAGGGAGCCTGCTTCTCTCTCTGCCTCTGCCTGCCACTCTGTCTGCCTGTGCTCGCTCGCTTTCTCTCCCTCTCTGACAAATAAAAATAAATAAGTAAATAAGTAAATAAATAAATAAATAAATAAAATTGACCTCCAACTAAAGAGGTTTCCTACACTAGAACACATTAGCTCAAGAGCTTTGTGTCACATATCAACAGTGATAGTGGTCAGAGAGAACCCACTTACCGCTCTTTGCCATGCCCATACTCCATCTAGGATACAATGGCTGCTTGGTCCCAGCCACACAGCTGCACGCAACCTGCCTGACCCTGCTCGACCTTGTCTATCTCCTGCATGAACCCATATATGAGAGCCTGCTGAGGGCTTCCATTGAAAACTCTGTACCCAGTCAGCTGCAAGGGTAAGCCAACTCCTTCGGGTAGGCCCCTTCCAGAAACAGTGTTTGAAGCACACCTCGAGAACATACCACGGGAATGGAATTTACCCAATAAGGCATCCAGTCCACAGATAACCTGCACAGGTCACTGGTTTTAATGAACTCCCAGTATGTTGCTTGGATGCAGATGACTGAGCCCCATCAGCAAAAACCCGAAAGGATTTTGCTTTTAAATTTAAATGACTGCAGGTAATTAACATACTTTCTTTCATAGTTCTTCCTTTACTGCCATTTCAATTTGAGATTACTGGACTGCCTTTTAGTCACTTAGGAAAAAAAGACAGTCACAAGGTTGCGACTTAGACAAAAGGGTTTGATTACTGTAAAGTCAGACTGGTAAAAAGGCTCACAGTTACATGTGTTAGGGAGGCAGATGGGAAAACAAAGGCCGATAAACCAGTCAGAAGGCTCAGGTTTTGATTCCAGGTGGGTTGGGGAGGAGGCCAATTAGCCATCACTTGGGCATTTCCTTCCATATCTAAAAAAGTCCAAGATGATCAACATAAACAACTCATAGTTGAAGTCCCATGGCCCTCAGATTTGGAAGGTCAGGTTCCATTCAAGATCCAAAATTAATATGGTTTTAATCACTCAGGGAAAAGTTTGTTTCAGTGAAGGAAGACTTCATGCTGTTGGCAGTAGGAATCATTGCGGCGAGTGCTTTCATCCAAAACCACGAGTGCTGGAGCCAGGTGCGCACCACTGAGCAGGACTGGCGTGGTCAGAATTCACTCAATAGAAAGCATTCTCCCATCGGTTAGGGGAAAAGACAACTTATAAAAAATAAGTCAAGACCCAGCATGACGATGGATAAGCAGGATTTGGGGGGCAAGAACACTAGGGCAAGCCTGAAAAGCCCTCTCGTTTTCCCTTTATGGAACTGGAAATGGAGGATGACATTCAGCTTGTTCTTCTCCCTTTCTGATGACAACCCACTATTATGGTCAGGTCCAGTAAGTATATGCTCCCCATTAGAAGCCAATGTCTAGGCCCCAATGCCCTCTTCATATTTTACAGACCTTATCTCCAGCAGAATGAAATGTCTAGCAGAAAACTTTCCAGGCTTACACTATCAGGGTAAAGGGATCCTAATGTCACCTGGCCATTGGCAAACCCTGGGATCTGGATTTAATCTTCTCTGCAAATGCAGAGAAACAAAAAAATTTACATGTGGCTTGAGAGAACAGGCCAAGGGATGTGTCTGACTGCGCTAAAACACGATGAGGTTATTTAGTAATACGGAATCTGTGTCCTTCTGTAGGTTGTGGGGCATTTGCACAGCATCACAGGCATTGCCTTGGAAAGCATCGCTGAGCTCTCTTACGCAATCCTGACTCACAGCGTGGGAGCCAACACTCCTGGACGACAGCAGCCTGCTCCGCCTCACCTGGAGGCCAGAGCTCTGAGGGCCACCGCTGCCTCCCACACATGAGGTGTGCTTAGCCCACCAAGTATTAACAGCCTTCCTCACCGCGCTTAGCCCTCCTTTTGTTTACTCTCCGACTCAGGATACAGAAGTTCCGAGTATCTTTTCGAACTCCGTTTTGTATTCCAACTTCATGCTCCTTTTTCTGCACCAGAGAGAGAGTTAAAGTTGACAAGCATGTCCTTTTCGCCATTATCAAGACTGAAAATGTCAAGGAGCTGGGAGGAGACAGAACATTAGTGAAGTTGGTTCATTTTTGTTTGACAAGATATTTATAGCTTTTCCTTAACTGTTCACTTCATTGAGAGAGGACACCAGACATGGAAATTAGTATGAACCAGGGGCTTGAAAACCAGGACTGTTTGGGTGACCTTGACTGATCATTAAGGAGGCAGCCTTTATTTCCCCTTCAAGTTAGCTTAATATCTCTGTTTTGTCACTGAGATGTACACAAATGGGGCTTCCTCTACAGCTGACTATCTCCACGAGTCTTTTTTAAAAATAACAGTAATCCATCTCTAAACATGTTTTGACAGAATTTCCACAAACTGCACTTGTACTCAACACTCCCAAAATATAAAGTACTCTATCTTAGTCAACAAAAAAACCCAACAGTACACCTCTGGGCAGTTATCAGACTGCAGTTAAAACTTTTATTACAAATAATTAAATCTCTGCATAATGTCTCAGACAATATCAAACACCATTTCATATTTCTAACAGAAAGCAGAGTAGGCAGTCAGCACGAGAACCGAGACAGGACAAGTGTTAAATTTCAAGCTTCTGATCACACCACCTGGTGACCAAAGCTGATGTGTCACTCTCCCACATTATCCAACTGTGCGTCTCACACATCTCGTCGTCTCAGTGCAGACAGAAGTTTCTAGTTCATATTTTAAGTGCAGGAAGTTGAGAGAGATAAAACCCAGTGAAAACACATCAATCTCAATTCAACTCCGTTAACAACAACAAAAGCAAATTTAAATTAGTTTTGAGGGGAAGGGGGCAAGGGAGGTATGGGGTTAAGAGTCAAAACTATGACAAAGGCTGGTCGCTGTACAAGGCATGTTGTAGCTCTGAAAACTGTCACATGATATCCTAAAATAAAGTGGCTTTTGTGGATTTTTTTTTCTCTTTTTGGTATTGTAAACATGTGCTGTTTAATAGTACCCGAATTTAATTTAAAACACTTTTTTCTCTTTGCAAACAAAACAAAATTTAAAGCCTTTAAGGCAAACTTATCTCCCTCAGAAAAAAAAATAAGTCACTTGTTATAAAACTGTGAGGACACCCAAGCAAGCCCCCACTTGAGATTCGTCAGCATGAACTTGAGAGCTTTTGTCCACTGTTCCTCAGAGTTAAACTGGGTTTTGATGGAATAGGAGCCGCCACTGCCTCCTGTGTCTTCAATCTTGCCTTTCTCCACATCCATCCTGCAGACGGACACAGCAGAGCTCATTAGCAACTGAGATCCGAGTTAAGTCAGTTCAGGCAAATGGTCAGGGACTTGGTCATGGGACCATTCACGTCATTTTATCTAGTAAAGAACTCTTGGCAAGGAATGGTAGTGTATTTTGGGTTTGCTTGAAAGCCAAACGTCAAGAAGGCTGTCACAAGAGCCTCATTGTCATTGCAGAGTTCGGGGTCGGGACACACACCCAAACAAATGAGAAGCCTGCCGCAGAGGGTACGTGGGGGTTACAGTACTCCTGACTGTTTTCCTAGGCATCCCTGAACTCACGGGGAGAGAAGGGAGGCCGAAGAAAAGAAATGCTTTGTTTTGGGGTGACAGAAACAGCTCGGCCTTACTCTCTTGAACTAAGGTCTCCGTCTATCAATGGGCTCTTATAAAATTTGACCAAAGGAAGCATTCTTATTTATTTCCAAAGGCTTAAGGCGAAAAGCTTCCGGAAATTAGAGAGCTGGTTTGACCTCTGTGCTAAGAAAATCCCCCCAAAGCCCCGAAGAGAATATTCTTTCTCCTCAGGGACCAAGTGGTCACATTCAGTCCGGCTCGGAATGTTGAATCTGTCTTTGCCCGTCAGTGACATGTGACTCTGCAGCATTTTCTGCTTTCCCACCATTTACACACTATGTTTTGCTTCCATTCTTACTGCCCCTTCAATTCTGCTCAATTTGGTCCTACTCCATGTTCATTCCACATTAGAGGATACTGACCTGTAAGGAAGGCAAAAACGTGTCTCGCCTTTCTCTACCTCTTCTTTGAACTGCTGCACACAGTCCAGGAAAGCCACCATGGCGTGGTCAAACTTGTTGTCCCAGAAAAACCGCAACCCCCCAGAACAATATAATGGCAGCTCCTGCCCAGGAAGAGAGAGAACCAGCTAAGGTGAGTGGCACTGAGACTGGCTACAAGCGATTGTTCCCGAGCCTAGCAATCCCTCGAATGGTGTTCTGTCTGTATTCCACTGGAAAACAGTAAACTCGGGCCAATACAAGCCACCAAGAACTGTTTCACCATCACTGGAAATGAATTAAACCCTTGATCTCACGGTGATCCCTTTCCCACCCCAGCATACATCTCCTCTGATCTGCCCTTAGCCCTTTTCAACAGATTGTCAGAACCTATTTTGTGTCTCTAGGCCCTAAAGGGCTAATCCTGACCTAGACAAGACACCGAACAAGACATGAGATCATGAGATACCTCTAAGAAAGAAACTAAGAAATGCTGTTATCAAAAGGAAACCATCCCCTCAGGAGGTACAAGGATTCTGCCTTCCACTGAGAATGGGGCTTCCCAGAATACCTTAGATTTGTCTGTCAGAGACTCCAGATACGAATGGTTTCCATAGGGAACGAGCCGATACCTAAAATGGAGATGCACACGGAGACGGATACAGGACTCCTGCTGAAGTGATTACTGGAATGTTAGAACCCAGTGATTTTCAGGCTTCATCCTCCCAAGGACAACTTTTATTATTCCCACCCCTCTCCCTCATCTCCCCATAGACTCCGTGTTTAAAAGATGTTGTTTATTGAGCCAACTACATTTATTATATAATTGGCTGGGGGGCCTTTCATTGGAACATGTAGGTTTTGTTTAGGCTGAAAAAAACAAAAGCTGAAAACAGCTTGAAGAACCACCAAGGTTCTGGAGAAGCTAGGGTGAGGACCACAGCTCTGGTCATGCAGTTCAAGGACTGCTGGCTGAGTGGAGAGAGCCCTGCTGTAAGGGGGACGATCAGAAGCAGAGTCTCCATAGACAGAAAACCCTCAGTGTGTTGGGAGCAAGGGCTCCTGCCCCAGCAGAGGACTCCCAGGCTGGAGATACAGATTACATCAAGGACATGCCACACCCCAAGAGAGGGGGGCATTTCTTACCTCTGAAATTTCAGACCCATCTTATTGGCCAAGGCGTGGAGCAGCAACACCGTCTGACCCCAGGCGGCATTGATCTCATTCCATTCCACGGGAACACTGGGCAGGCGACCCAGTCGGAAGTTATTGATGGTGCCAAACTGTCCACTGTGCCTGGAGGAAAGCGGGAGGGTGGGGGGAAATACAGGGAGACCTTAACACTAAGCAATTTGAGGCTTCCAGCTCGCACCTAAACCCTCGCGTAAATCTCTCTCCTCATCTCCCCATTCACATACCTCAGCTCTACTGGGCACTTTATTTACTTAAGTAAGCTCTGTGCCCAACGCGGGGCTTGGATTCACGACCTCAGGATCAGGAGCCACATGCTCTACTGACCAAGCCAGCCAGGAGCCCCTCTACGTGGCACTTTATTTATTTTTTTAAGATTTTATTTATTTATTTGTCAGAGAGAGAGAGGGAGAGAGAGCGAGCGAGCACAGGCAGACAGAGTGGCAGGCAGAGGGAGAGGGAGAAGCAGGCTCCCTGCCGAGCAAGGAGCCCTATGTGGGACTCGATCCCAGGACGCTGGGATCATGACCTGAGCTGAAGGCAGCC
>PISX010017833.1:0-42300 GCA_004024625.1 Mellivora capensis | reverse complement strand
TAAATTTCATTGTTTCCAGTGTTTTCATAATATAAAATTCCTTAGAGCTTAGTCTGTATATGGTTTGAATTCTAGCTATGAAGCTACCTGTTTCAAACCTGTTAAAACAAATTTTAATAGTCATTGAAGGATTTCAATCAAAACAATGAAATGACTTTACACATTTTATTTTATTCTTATACCTAATGTAATTTAATCAATATCAATAGTAGGTAACAGGAGAAACATCAATTGATAATTTAATTTCTCAGGTAACAGGAAATGGGATCAAATAGTAAAATGATCAAGAAAAAAATATATATCTAATATATGTATTAGATATATATGTGATGTGGAGATATATATATATAAACATACCTATACATATGTATATGTATATATGTATATATATGTTTTATATATATATATATATATATATATATATATATATATGATATGGATGAACTTCTTCCTTCCTTTCTTTAGTGGGAATCAGTAATATTTTGGAGTCTTTCCCTGCCTAACACACCTGTGGTCATATTCATAGATACTTCTTAAATATATACATTTGGACTGTCTGTGGCTCAGTTCAAGCTGGAGAAGGAGATTTGACCAAAACTTCAGTCCTCCTGAATATTTTTCTGCAGTTATTTACACTGATGATATAGTAAGTTCCCCACCTGTGTTTTGTTTAGTGTCTCTGAGTTAGAACTCTTCTGCTATTTTACCTACCTGAATAGCATCCCTTTTCTGAGTATATTTTGGAAAGAGATTTTCTCTAGGTATTACATTTTAAATTTTTTCTTGTATCATAACTCCACTTGATCCCAAGGTGTTCTTTGAAATTACCAGTGTGCTGATAGTAGTCTTTTTTCCTCTGTAGGATTTTTATGTTGTTGTTATCTTAGAAATACATTTTTGTTATGGATTAGTGAATAAAAGCATGGGCAGAGAAATGGCCAGATGTGAAAAATGGGTCATCTTGATGAAATATCAAATACATATGTTTAAAAAGACAAAATATAATGTAAGTTAAAAGGAATGATATAAAGTGTGTATTCCTTATAATAGCTTCTTATGCACTTTTGTGATATCTATTTTATTTTCATAAAATATTTTGGTGTGATTTAATTATTTGCCTCAATAATTTTTTGTCTCCTCCATGCTTTATTTTTCCTGTAATTTAATCCCAAAATAAGGTGAAGTCAACACAATCTTTTCCCAAGTGGAATTGTATTAGTTTTCATGAAACAAATTAACAGCTCAGCTTAGCTGAGTCTTACTGCTTGATCAATTATAACACTATATTTGTATATGGAAAGTGAATAACTGATGCATTATCTGTGTACAAGTTCCAGCCTCATTATCAGTATCTAAGTTTCTGTGTTAAGTGGCCCTACTTTGTACCATGCCTGGATTCCCTGCTAGTACTTCCAATCATAAGTACATTTTCTATTGTTTTAGTATCAGGATGCATGTTAGCTAGCATTATCTCTCCAGTGTCACCTACTTAGAAATCTTACTCTCTTACAGTATCTATAACAACTTTTTTACCAACCAGTGCCTCAATGCTAACTATCCTCCTCTGTTTACTTTGTCATATTACATGCTATCATATTTCCCAATAATTGTTAAACAGCTGTGTAATTTAATTCACAACTTATAGAAAAACCTATTCTGGTACACATCCCTGCTCATTCAGCCTTATGACATATTGTCAATATATCAAATGGTATCCAAGAGTGAAAAGTCTACCTGTTGAATATTCTAATACTTTCCAAAAATCAACTTATGGAAAACATCATAGTAACCTGATGCATGCTACATGTATACATGTACATTTCATGGTACATTATATTCTATACATATAAAAATTCTTCAGTTTTATGATGAGATGTATTTATAAAATTATATTGTGTTTCTTTAAGTAAAAATTGCTAGTGAGATTGTCATAAGCTTTCTGTTAGTTAAGCACATTAAAAACAATTACATGAATAGATTCCATTCAGAATGCCTTCTTCTATAAACTGGAGATTTTTCTCTTTTCCTGTCTGGTGCTGCTCTTGACTTTGAGCTAAAGACGATGACTTTCTTTAGTGATAATTAACTTGATCTGGTTTGTCCAAGCTGTTTTTTATCTTTTCTTTAAAAATAACACGTGCAAAGTATTTCTCTGAAGGTAAAAATCTCTTGCTAATTGAATCTGTGATCTTATTTTTCCTCATTAACAAGGTGACTGTCCTACTCTGAACATATTTTACTGTAATATTACCTGATTATTGAATGTATTTTTGTTTAGCCATTAAACATTTTTTATCGTGGTAAGAACAATAAATACGAAATACTCTTAACTACTAAACTTATACTAACTACATATATATTATATATATATATACACACACACATATATATATATACTCTCTCTCTAGATACATAAATACTCTTATAAATAAACTTATACTAAATACTCAACTATTAAACTTAACTAAACACTAAACACTAAATATTCTTAACTACTTTCTAAGTGTACATTTGTTAACTATAAGCACTATATTGCACAGCAGTTCTCTAGAATTATTTATCTTGCATAATTGAAATGTTTTATCGTACTATTTATTGTTTTTTTTTTTTAAGATTTATTTATTTATTTGTCAGAGAGAGTGAGAGAGCGAGCACAGGCAGACAGAGTGGCAGGCAGAGACAGAGGGAGAAGCAGGCTCCCCGCCGAGCAAGGACCCTGATGTGGGACTCGATCCCAGGACGCTGGGATCATGACCTGAGCCGAAGGCAGCCGCTTAACCAACTGAGCCACCCAGGCGTCCCTATTTATTGTTTATTTTATATATACCAGCAAGATATTGGACTCTTCTTAGCAACACCTCATTGTTCTGCAATCAGTCTTTGAAGACCACTGCAACTCTATCTCTTGAAGATATCTTTGAAAACCAGTAAAACTCTGTAATCTCATATGATTTTGTGGTATAACTCAAAGCTGGGATGATTACTGACTTTATAAATAAAGACCAGGACAGTATTGTGTATGTTGCAAGTTATAAAGAATCTGAGATTTTATGCTGCGTACTAGCCAGCAATCTTATGAATGAGAACAGAAGACACAAGATTCCTGGGTCAGAGATAAACAACTTTATTATTCATTGTGTAGTAATTAGAATAAGTTTGTGATGGTACCAATTCCCTTGGACCCCAAATTCCTGGGCTAGGGGGTGGGGATGAGGAGTCCAGAATGGCTAGTCAATACTGTGCATGCTGTTGGTTTGCATCACAGTTGAGGAACCCCAACTAAAGATTCCAAATCTTTTGTGATAGTCTGCAAACAAACATGCCTGACATGTGCACCAGAGGGAGCCATTGTCTTCATTATACTGGATAATAAATAATCCTTCCTTCTGCTCCAGTGGAAACACTATCTATTCAATCCATGGGTATTCACTGTACACAAATTCTTGAAAAGATAGTAAATCTGTGAAAAAAAAAAGGGGGGGTTGTTAGTGCCTTGCTTACATGACATGAAGAAATACAACATACCCAATGGGAACAGTCTTTCAGTAGTATGCATATTTTCAGTGCTTCTATCATAGCATATATTATCTCATACTGTAACTGTTTAGTTGTGTTTCTTTTTAATATTAATGGTTGTCTATTCCTTTACTTATTTTAGTTCCTGAGCATCTGCAACTGAATTTTTTAAAGTAAATGATCAATACTACTAAATGAATAAATGCAATTTTAACTAGTTAAATTAAAATGAGGAGTAGGAATATGGTAATTTCAGTGGTAAAGTAGCCTGACTTCCTTTATCTAGAACCAGTTCTTTTCTGGCAATAAAAATAAATACAAATGAATTTAGCTTTTTTACACTGAAAGTTGTGAATATGAACAGACTTGGATTTAGAAACAGCAAAAATCATGCAGTTCCAAGAGCACATAAGAGTTGTACATCCTGTGGTTTTTTTTTAGTTCTGAAGAAAGTGGTTTCTTGTGAAAGGGATTGGTAGTTGGTTGAGTGCACTGATCTCTAATGACAAGAAGATAGCATCAATTCATTTCCTGAGTTTCAAGAATGAGAGGGAGACTACTATAAGTACCACATAAAGGTAAATCATATCCTCAGTTCAGGGCACAGAGTTCTTCACAGACTTGTCTTCCATATTTTCGTCTATCTAATCTAAATTGGACTACATGCATTACAAATATAATATCCTGCTTCTATAGCCTGACTCAGGATTCTTTTTTTTTTATTTTAAGATTTTATTCATTTATTTGAGACAGAGCACAAACACGGGGGGGGAGGAACAGAGTGAGAAGCAGACTCCCTGCTGAGCCGAGAGCCCAATCCTGGGATCCTGGACTGATCCTGGACTTGATCCCAGGACCCTGAAATCACACCTGAGCCAAAAGCAGACTTTTAACCAATTGAGCCATCCAGACACCCCCTAACTCAGGATTCTTCACTAAACAAAGCAGCCCTTCTGTCTCCAACAGGCTAAGTATCTTAAAGGCTTAGTCAGAGGTAAGTTTTCTTCATTCTAAGAGAAGCTCATCTCTAAATTGGTAGGTGAGATTCTCTTATGGAGTACATTATTCTTTTTTTGAATTATAAATATTTGTCTATGTGTCATATCTTTATACTAGACATTAAGTTGCACATAGTAGTGGTGCAGAAAATGCACGGTGAAAACTCCGGTGAAGCTATGTTGCACTTGAACGTATATTCTTCTTTCTTTCTTCCACCCCAAATAACACTGGGAATAAGTGTTCTACTTGGCCAATTAATGTGAAGAATCTTCAATTTCCATGAATTCTGTATTTAAAAAAAAAGAAATTTGAATATGTAGAGAGATATAGTAGATTTGTGGGGAGCTAAAATAATTAACACTATAAACACTCAATTTAGGTCTATTATTCTACAACTTTTTGTTAATCCAATTAAAAGCAATCCTTTTTTCTTTAGCTTTGTATGGTATCTGGAAAGAGGAAGTTCAGTGATTTTTATAAAATAATAATCATTTCAAAAATGGCAAATATTTATATAAACAATGAAAGGCAGTGGATTAGTTCTGCCAGATATTTGAGTATATTTATAAACTACACTCATATATAAATGTTAAGGGGTGTCTGGTGACTCAATTAGTTAAGCTCTGACTCTTGATTTCAGCTCAGGTCATGATCTCAGGGTCTTGAGATTGAGCCCTGCATCAGGCTCAGTGCTGGGCCTAGAGCCCTTGAGATTCT
The DNA here is from genome assembly GCA_004024625.1 of Mellivora capensis. Classification (NCBI taxonomy): domain Eukaryota; kingdom Metazoa; phylum Chordata; class Mammalia; order Carnivora; family Mustelidae; genus Mellivora; species Mellivora capensis. The sequence goes on along the minus strand of PISX010017833.1, from coordinate 37,068 downwards.
GTCTCTGCCATTGCCCCTCCTCCCGCTTGCATGTGCACATGCGCATGTGCACTATCTCCCTCTCTCTCTCTCTAAAATAAATAAATCTTAAAAAATATTAAATGGTATTTAGAATGTTTAAGATCAACATATTATTCAACAAATACATTAATAGAAACCAGTATATGGATATATATCATATAGTATGCATTTATATATGAAATATTTATAGATGACAAAGGTGGATTTCTAGTCAATTAATATTAAATGGATTGTTAGTATTTGAGGCTAATAGAAAACTATTGCTATAAAGATTAGTCTTATCAAATTCTTTATCACAAAATAAATTCCAGATGGTTAATACATTTAAATATAAGAAGTATAAGAAGAAAGTCTTTTCTAAGCAACTCACATAATCTGTAACTGAAATGAAAGAAAAAATATGTGTGTGACATACACACAAACATACACACCCTCAAAAAAAGCAACAGACCTTGTATTTCATAGGGAAAATACCATGAAATCAGAATAATTAGAACTAATAATAATTTAAAATGCATGCTAAAAGAGTACTCTCCCTTTTTTATTATGATATATATTAGAATAAAAATCAATTAAAATGGACTGTGCATATTCAATCTGAAGATATCCAAAGTATATTAAAATATATTCAGCCCATTACTTGATAAGATAAAACAAAATAACCAAATTGAGCAGTATTTAGAAATGTTGATAAGGAAAATTTATACAGTGCTGGCTAAAATTCCTACAATTTCTGGATATATGTGTGTGTGTGTTTGTGTGTGTTTGTAGATACAATCTCTGTGTGTGTGTGTGTGTGTGTGTGTGTATTTTAGTATGCATGAGTGGGCAACTGGTTAAATACATAAAAACTAATATTTTTTAGCAATTTCTAAATGGTTAGAATTTTTTCTAAGCTTATTATTGTTATTTCATTTATTTTCACAACCGTGATTCTGACTGATCTTAGCAGTATCCCAAAAAATTACAGATTTTAAAACAAAGGCACTAAGATTAAATCATAGTGAAACTGGTAAGAGATTAATTCTTAGTGAAACTGATAAGAATACCCATGCAGTCTGATTCCTGAATTCCTGCTCCTTTTTATTATATTTTATGGCACATTTAAGGTACATCAAAACAATATGGTAATATTCATCATTAAAAATAATAGACTACTGAGTTAACCTCACACACACACACACACACAGCAAGGCACTAAACTTTTGTTTAAAATAGAACACGCAGGTTGGGTGTGGACTTTTTCTAGAAGAATATATAATCAGATACATAGTTTGTAACTCTGAGGAGGAAGCTGGAATGACTGGGTACCAGAGGAGATGAATAAGAAAAAAAAAAGAAGTATACATGGTTATAGTGTATTTATTTTTAACTATGTTATTATGTGAAATTTTCTTGAAAATGTACACACTAATATGAAATAAAAAAGGCAACTCAAAGAACACAATTTTAATAAAACAGCCTATATCTTGGTGGCTACTATTATGATTAATGACTAAATGTGTAAAATGGGAATATAATTGGCTCTTTGCATTTAGATATTCTTTAAACGTTTCTTTATTTAAGCTACATTTAACATGTAAAGCTTTATATTTTGTTAAATCATTACCAGTAAAGAAACATATGCTGAATAATGAAACATGCTCTTATTAGAGTTATGCATATAGGGAAGGGAGGGAGATGGATTGTCCTCCTTAAGTAGAGTAGAATCAATTTATTGGCTGCCTATTATCAGAAAAGAAGAAAGTATTGTAGCTCCTTTATGTGAAAGATACCATGTAGTATTTATTGGTCCTGTGTTTGGCATAGTTCACAAGGCATACTGTCTTCTAGATTTATCTGTGTTGCTGCAAATGTCAGGCTTCCCTTCTTTTTAAAGGCTGACTTGTATTCCATTATATGTATATGCCATATACATATAACATACAAGCAGTTGCTGTTGAGGGAGGGGATTATTGTTCCAAGTGCTCAGATACCTTATTTCCCAAGAGAGTTATTTGTAGGATAGTTGAGCATCAAAGGCAGCAGTGAGACCAAAGTCATTAAAATTACTTGTTGAAAATAAAAATTGCTTGTGACCATAGCACTTTCTTTTTATATTTAACTTGCATTCATGCTTCAGAGACTTCGTTACAGTGTAATTTGGGAGTCACAGCTGTCCCATTTAGGGTGTCCACTGTTCAATTTTGTAAATCAATGAGTTTTCCTAAATGTTGATTGCAATACTCTAGGTTAACATATGACTACAAAATGATCGTTTCTACATTTTTCATTTCCAGGATAAATGAAACCACTGGTTTCTCTCCTTAGAACTCTTAACACCCCTTCCCTTTACTAATTGTATGATTGTGCATATGGCTAGGTAGAGTTTTGAAAGAAAAGATTTTTGCCTGAGTGATTACCATTTAATTACACTTTAACAGCATGCTCCTTTCTTAAGAGTCACATTCATTGCTAAATCCTATCTTATTTTCAGTTTTTAGGAAATTAACAGTGAAGTAGAAGCAGGTAATGATTATATAGAGTCCTAAGTAAACTTGCTTGGAAATAGGGATTGTTCGAAGACTAAAAAGCTTTTATGAGGGGCGCCTGGGTGGCTCAGTGGGTTAAAGCCTCTGCTTTCGGCTCAGGTCATGATCCCAGGGTCCTGGGATTGAGCCCCGCATCGGGCTCTCTGCTCCGTGGAGAGCCTGCTTCCTCCTCTCTCTCCCTGCCTGCCTCTCTTGCCTGCTTGTGATCTCTGTCAAATAAATGAACAAAATCTTAAAAAAAAAAAAAAAAAGCTTTTATGACCCACTGGATTGAATGTTAATGCCTGTCATCATTTTAGGTGCTATGCCAAAGTGGGTGAGGATATCAGGAAAAAGAGTCATGCAAATGGGATATAATACTTAAGACCTGCAGGTATTTGCCTTGTGAAAACTGCTGCAAGAATTCTTTATCTATGCCGTGTGTAGCAATGCCAACCATTGCATTTATGTTTTATTACCTCAAGATAGTGCCAGCTCAAATTCATGGCTTTAGTTTCTACATAGTCAAAGCCTTTGGGGTATTTACAAGAAATAAAATTTAAACTATAAATACAATTGAAAATTTTAAAATGAATACTATTTATTGCATAATTAACATAGTTTATCTTGCTTAAAGGTGATCTTATGCAAGTCACACAACATTAGCTGTCTCAGTATTTTAATTTGAAAGTGTTGGCAATAGGTATCATTCCTTTGAATTATTTTAAGGACTGAATATGTAATAAAGACAAACTTAACTCTTTGTCACGTATTATCATTGTTACTGTGAAACAGGTCTCACTGTACGTACTTTCTTTACATTATGATCTATGTATTTATATTTACATATAAACATGTATTTATATGTAATATAGATAATATATTTACTTGTATTTATTTACCTTTTGCTTTGTAGAGGAAAATATTACACATCTATTAAATATCTTGCTCAGGGGTGGTAAGAAGCTATCAGTGTCATTATTACATCATTATTACTTATTACTAAATTATTACTTATTACTAAATTTTTGCTATTAGATATATATTAATGTATTCAGTGTTCATTCAGCAGCTACTGAGTGCTAACTAGATGTTTGGGGATGCTAATCTTAATGCTTGAAATACATCAGTCATGTTGCTTATGTACTAGCAAGGGAAGATAGATACCTGATAGTCAATGTAATACAATGATGTGATACATTGACTTTTACATGTATTAGTTACATGGTGGCAGACATGTATCAACTGATTCCACTGCTCTCCTCTCTGGCTTCTGATTAGATTCAGCCAATGGGGAGCTCCTGCAGAGTGTAGGGAAAGATGGGGAACAGATAACGGTATTTATTCCTTCAGATTTTCCCTCTGGATCTAGCTTTTTACTTTGGGCTGTGTCCTTTGACCAATGATCACTATGTCTGCCAGCACTACTTCTAACATCTTCTCTGTGATTCTTTCCATTTTCTATAACTATTCTTTTGTCTTGTGCTTCTGGACCTACCGGTTTTAATAATGTAGTTCTATACCATAACTTATAGTTCTGTCCACCTGAAATTCCTTTGTAAAAAGTACTTGCATGAAATCCCTCTGCAATAATATAATCTAGTAATAAGGCATGTTTTTCATGTTTAAGGTCTTAATTGATACTAAAATACAGGAAGTAAATGTTACGAGGGGAAAAAAAAAACAGTGAAAAGGTATAGAGAAGTGAGGCTGATGTAGAGTGTTGGGGCCATGTTGCAAATTTAAATAAGTAGTTGAGACAAGTCTCATTGATAAAATGGTTTGTGAGCTAAAATAGGAGTAGATGAGGACATTAACTTTTCATTTATCTTATGAAAGACCATTTCAAGTGCAGGGAACAGCTAGTGAAAGGGAGATCTAGGCAAACCTAGAGGACCAGTGGTGTTTGGAGGTCAGAGAAGTGAGACAGAAAGTCAGATTATTTATAACTATACATGCCATTTTTACAAATTTGGTTTTTACTCTGGAAAGAATTAAGGGTGTGCAGCATTTTGGCCCAGTGAGTAGTATGAACTGACTTATGTTTTAAAAGATCACTCTGACTTTTTTATGAACCCACTGTTGGTGCACTAAGGTGCACCTCTTAGGAGGCACTAACCTCTTAGGAGGCAAAGATAGAAATGAGAATTTATACAAATAAAAAAGAATTTCACTACCTCCCTGGGAAGTTTCAAGTTTTCATTCATTCCCAATAGTATTTTACTGGTGACCCAAAAAATGGCAATGTTAAGAATAAAGCCACAATGAAACTTGGCTAATAGCACATAATAGCAGATAATCAAGAGTGTGTATGTTGATCTCTACTTCTTGAGGCAGTGTCAACATACAGAATAAATGTATGTGGATATTTGTGTAAAGATATTTCATTTTATCTATTAACAGGTTAAATATGTGATTCAACATATGTTGAATCATTGTTAATATTTGTTTATTAACAAAAATTGACTGTTTTGCACCTAGATACATGCTCACATTTTAACATGTTGATCTAGTTGAGGATATACCAGATAACAAAGGAGATTTAAAAGGATGATAATTCACCTGAAACTAATAAAACACTGTTAATTTTACTTCAGTAAAAATAAAATAAAATTAAATTAAATTAAATTAAATATGAAGTTAAGCATCTCCAGTAGTAAATATGACCAGTACTTATATCTTTTTTTTTTTAAGATTTTATTTATTTATTTGAGAGAGAGGCAGTGAGAGAGCATGAGCGAGGAGAAGGTCAGAGGGAGAAGCAGACTCCCCGTGGAGCTGGGAGTCTGATGCGGGACTCGATCCCGGGTCTCCGGGATCATGACCTGAGCCGAAGGCAGTCGTCCAACCAACTGAGCCACCCAGGCATCCCAACCAGTACTGATATCTTATATGTTAAAAGTTTTGGTGTGGAAACAGTGGTGCCTCAGTAACATTTCATGTATTTCAATCACCAGACAAGTACTGCTTCTTTTTTATCCATTCATGAGTTGATGGATATTTGGGCTCTTTCCATTATTTGACTATCATTGATAATGCTGCTGTAAACATCAGGATGCATGTGTCCCTTCAAATCAGTATTTTTGCATTCCTTGGGGAAATACTCAGTAATGCAGTTGCTGGATTGTAGGATAGTTCTATTTTTAACTTTTTGAAGAACCTCCATGTTTTCCAGAGTGGATACACCAGTTTGCATTCCCACTAACAATGTAAGAGGAATCTATGCATTTTTTCCAACAATTGTTGTTTTCTGTGTTGCTAATTTTAGCCATTCTGGCAGGTATGAGGTGATACCTCATTATAGTTTTGATTTGTATTTCCCTAAAGTTAAGTGATGATGAGCACGTTTTCATGTGTCTGTTGGACATCTGTATATCTTCTTTGGAGAAATGTCTGTTCATGTCTCCTGCCCATTTGTTTTGGGGGTGTTATGTTTTAGAAGTTCTTTATGTATTCTGGAGACTAACCTTTCATTGGATATGTTATTTGCATATGTTTCCCCATTCCATAGGTTGTCTTTTAGTTTTGTTAATTGTTTTCTTTGTGGTGCAGAAGATTTTTATTTTGATGAAGTCCCAATAGTTCATTTTTTGCTTTTGTTTCCCTTGACCCTGGAGCTGTGTCTGGTAGGAAATTTCTATGGCCAATGTCAAAGAGGTTCCTTTCTGTTCTCTCATCTAGGATTCTAATGGCCTCCCGTCTCACATTTAGGTCTTTAATACATTTTAGATTTATTTTTGAGTATGGTGTAAGAAAGTGGTGTAGTTTCATTCTTCTGCATGTTGCTGTCCAATTTTCCCAACACGATTTTTTGAAGAGACTTTTTTCCATTGGATAGTCTTTCCTGCTTTGTCAAAGATTAGTTGACCATATGATTGTGGGTCCTTTTATGTGTTCTTTATTCTGTTTTACTGATCTGTGTGTCTGTTTTTGTGCCGGTACCATACTATCTTGATGACTACAGCTTTGTTATACAGCTTGAAGTCCAGAATTGTGATGCTTCCAGGTTTGTTTTTCTTTTTCAAGATTGCTTTGGCTATTGGGGTCTTTTGTAGTTCCATACAAATTTTAAGGCTGTTTTTTCTAGCTCTGTGAAAAATACTGGTGGTATTTTGATAACGATCACATTAACTGAGTAGATTGCTCTGATAGTATATACATTTTAACAATATTTGTTCCTCCAATTCATGAGCATGAAATGTTTTTCCATTGTGTCATCTTCAATTACTTTCATTACATTTCATACTTTAATTACTTTCCTCAGTGTTTTATAGTTTTTGGAGTATAGATCTTCCACCTCTTTGGTTAGTTTTTTTTCCCAAAGTATCTTATGTTTTTTGTGCAGTTATAAATGGGATCAATTCCTGATTTCTTTTTCTGCTGTAACAATGGTGAGAGTCAACATTCCTGTCTCATTCCTGATCTTAGAGGAAATCTCTCAGTTTTTCCCCTTTCAGTTATTAGTAGTGGGTCTTCTGTGACCTTTATGATGTTGAGGTATATTCCTTCTATCCCTACTTTGTTGAGGGTTTTTATCAAGAATGAATGCTGTACTTTGTCCAGAGCTTTTTCTGTATCTTTGGAGAAGACCAAATAGTTCTTATCCTTTCTTTTATTAATGTGGTGTATCACATTGACTGATTTGCAAATATTGAACTACCCTTCAAGAATAAATCCCACTTGATCATGGTGAAAGATTATTTTAATGTACTGTTGAATTCATTTTGCTAGCATTTTGTTGAGAAGTTTTGCATACATGTTTATCAGGGATAATGACCCATAATTCTCCTTTTAGTTCGGTCTGTGTGGGGTTTTGGAATCAAGGTAATGGTGGTCTCATAGAATGAGTTTGGAAATTTTCTTTCAATTTTTTGGAATAATTAAGGAGAAAAGGAATTAACTCTTCTTTAAATGTCTAATAACATTCCCCTGGGATGCCATCTGTCCCTGGACTTTTGTCGTTAGGACATTTTTTATTAATGATTCAATTTATTTTTTAAAGATTTTATTTATTTATTTGACAGATAGAAATCATAAGTAGGCAGAGAGGCAGACAGAGAGAGAGGAGGAAGCAGGCTCCCCACTGAGCAGAGAGCCCAATGTGGGGGCTTGATCTCAGGATCCTGGGATCATGACCTGAGCTGAAGGCAGAGGCTTTAACCCACTGAGCCACCCAGGTGCCCCTAATGATTCAATTTCTTTGTTAGTTATTGGTCTTTTCACATTTTCTATTTCTTCTTGTTCAGTTTTGGTAGTTTCTATATTTCTGGGAATTTATCCATTTCTTCCAGTTTGTCCAATTTGTTGACATATAATTTTCCATAATCTCTTATAATTATTTGTATTTCTGTGACATTGGTTACATTCTCTCCTGTCTCATTTGTGATTTTATCTATTTGAGTCCTTTCTCTTTTAATAAGTCTAGCTAGGGGATTATCGATTTTATTAATTCTTACAAAGAACCAGCTCCTGGTTTTGTTGGTCTGTTCTACTGTTCTGTTGTTTTGTCTTGTTTTTATTAATTTATTTTTGTTCTAATCTTTATTATTTCCCTTCATTTACAGATTTTAGGCATCATTTGTTCTTTTTCTAGCTACTTAGGTGTGAGGTCAAGTTGTGTAGACATTTTCCTCGCTTCTTGAAGCGTGCCTGTTTTCTTATATATTTCCCTCTTATGTCTGCTTTTGCTGTATCTCAAAGGTTTTGGACCATCATGTTTTCATTATCATTTGTTTCCATGTATTTTTAAAAATTTCTTCTTTAATTTCCTGGTTAATCCATTCATTATTTAGTAGGATGTCCTTTAACCTTTATTTATATTTATGGTCTTTCCAAATTTTTTCTTGTTGTTGATGTCAGGTTTCAAAGTATTGTGGTAAGGAAATATGGATGGGATGACCTCAGTCTTTTTCTGGCCCAATTTCTGACCCAGCGTGAGATCTATTCTGGAGAATGTCCCATGTTCACTTGAAAAGAATGCATATTCTGCTGCTTTAAGATGAAATGTTCTGAATATATCTAAGTCCATCTGGTCCAGTGTGTTATTATTGTTTCCTTATTGGTTTTCTGCTTGAGTGACACATCCATTAGTGGGAGGTGTTAAAGTCCCCTACTATTCTTTATTATTATTTCCAGTGAGTTCCTTTATCTTTGTTATTGTTTTATATATTTGGGGGCTCCCAGGTTGGGGCATAAATATTTACCATTGTTAGATCGTTTTGTTGGATATGTCCCTTTATTATGATATAGTGAACTTCCTCATCTTCTGTTACAGTGCTTGATTTAAAATCTAGTTTGTCTGATATAAGTGGCTATTCCACCTTTCTTTTGACTTCCATTAGTATGATAAATTTTTCTTCTTCCTCTCACTTTCAATCTGCAGGTGTCTTTAGGTCTAAAATAAGTTTCTCTTATTTTAAAAAATTTAAATATTTTATATATTTAATTGACAGAGAGAGAGATAGTGAGAGCAGGAACACAAGCAGGGGAGAGTGGGAGAGGAATACGCAGGCTTCCGGCTGATCAGGGAGTCCAAACTGGGGCTCAATCCCAGGACACCCAAGGACTGAGCCACCCAGGTGCCCCTAAAATAAGTCTCTTGTAGGCAGTCTATATAGATATGCCTTGTGTTTTTATGCATTCTGATCCCCTATATCTTTTGATTGGTGTATTTAGTTCATTTGCATTCAGAGTAATTCTTGATAGATAAGAATTTAGTGCCAATGTATTATCCACTAAGTCATTGTTTCTGGAGATTTTCTCTTCCTTCTTGATTTCTTGCTTTTGGTCTTTCTCTCTCACTCAAGGAGTCCCCTTCAGTTTTTTTGCAGGGCTGGTTTAGTGGTCACAAACTCCTTTAGTTTTTGTGTGTTTGGAAAACTCTTTATCTCTCCTTTCTATTCTGAATGACAGCCTTGCTGGATAGAGTATTCTTGGCTACATATTTTTCCAATTCAGCACATTGAATATACCATGCCATTCTCTTTTGGCCTGCCATATATTCTGTGGAGAGGTCTCCCTTGTAAGTTAGGGATTTATTTTCTCTTGCTGCTTTTGGGATTTTTTCTTTATCTCTATATTTTGCAAATTTAACTACAGTAAATTTTGGTGTTGGCCTGCTTTTCTTGATTTTGATAAAAGTTCTCTGTGCCTCCTGGATTTGGATTCCTTCCCCAGATTAGGGGAGTATTCAGCTATAATTTGCTCAAATAAACTTTCTGCCCTTTCTTCCCTTCTCTTCTTCTTCTGGGACTCCTGTGTTACTAGTGTTATTACACATGATGGGATCACTGAGTTCCCCAAGTCTACATTCATTATACAAGATTTTTCGTCCCCTCTTCTTTTCAGCTTCATTATTTTCTATAATTTTATCTTCACATCATTTATTCATTCCTCTGCTTCTTCAGTCCCTGTGGTCATTATATGCAGTTGTTTTACCGTCTCGGTTATTGAATTTTTCATTTTGGACTGACTAGTTTTTAGGTCTTTTATTTCTGTGCTAAGGGACTCTTTAGTGTCTTCTATGCCCTTCTCAGTCCTATCTAGTATCCTTATGATTGTTGCTTTAAATTCTGGATCAGTCATATTCCTTATATCTTTTTCCAGTGTATCCCTGGACATGACCTTACCTTGTTTTTTTCTTTTGGTCTTGATATTTTTGTTTAGGTCTGTGTCTTTTTTGTGTTAGGAAAGCCTGATGTTTCCTGTTGCTTAGAGTCATGCCTTTATAAAGAAGGGGTCATGTGCTGTCCAGGGCCTGCTGCATCAGGAAATGTCTGTGTGTGTATGCTGTGTGCACTTCGCTGCTGTGTTTTGTCTGCTCTTTCCCTTAGGTCAGTCATCTGCAGAGTTTCTCCTGGCATGCAGTGGGGAGTGTTTGGACCTTGGCCAGAGTCTGGTGAGTTTTAAGTAGGTGTGCTCTGGTTTGCTTGTTAAAAGAGGCCTGATGCTATTTCAACTATAGCTGAAGCTTTACAGACTCTCTGGTCAGGAAGTATAGTAGGTGAAGGAGGTTTGTGCTGGTCTTCTGGGAAAGGGCCTCCTATGCTGGCTTCCAGGCTCTCCGGCACACTAGCCCAAGAAGAGCAATACCTAGAGCACAGGGAGGCAGGGTTGGGTATAAGTATTTATGGAGCCACTCTTGGTGCTCTGCTGCTTACTGAAGTTAGTTTATGCTAAGGGGCAGGGAAGAAAATGGCACCCTCCAGCTCTTTTGTCCCTGGAAAGGCAATACCACCTCTCTCAGATGCCCTCCAAGTATATCCCAGTGGATCCTCAGATCCCACTGTCTGCTCCCTGGGCTCTCTGCCCTCCTTCTCCACAGGAGCCCTGCAGCATCCACCAGACTCCACATCTACTACTCCATCATCTTAGCTCTTCACCCTTGAAAGTTCCATGTGTTTTTATTCTACTTTTCACAATATTTTTTCTAGATTTTAATTTTAGACTCTTCTTAAACATTTTATAAAGGGTAGTAAAAATATTAATACCAATAAAATTAAATTTTCCTTATATGTAATAGTATAGAGATGTTGATGTAGATATATAGAGACATGAATAGATATAAATATACAGATATTTATAGGTATGTTTGAAGTATCAGGGAAATGTGGTGGTGGATAGCACAATTATTATTTTAATACTTACTGATTATGAAGGAACAGAAGGCAAGCTGAGGACAAAGCAGAAGCTGACACCCCAAAACCACACCCCCCATGGGATATATGTGACATTCCTCAGGCACTCCTGGCTGCCCTAAAGCCAAGGAAAGGAAAAACAAATAGTTAACTTACAGAGATCACAATCCTGCAAGACACAAGTCTCCCTCAGTTTACAGGTGTTTTAGCAATCTACAAGAACAAAACATTTCTATCAATAACCTAGCTTCCAGAGGAAATGTAGGTACAATTAAATGTCCTCATAACATGCAGCCCATGGACAGATACTTGAAGCAAGAGCAGAGTTTAATATTCCTCCAGGAAGCTCCCAACTATCTTCATGTTTATGCCTTGCTAGAGGGAAAAACAGTCTTAACTTGACAATGACAAGGCCTCTGTATCTTGTGAGTCTACTTTAACATATGGAAATCCTTTTGAAAACTTCCCTTTTCCTTTCCTTCTGCAACCCCATAGTGTATAATCAGTTACCCCTCATAATGCTGGGACAGCAGCTCTTTCTGCCTCTGGTCCTGTCCTCATGCTTTAGTAAACCACCTATTTGTACCAAAGACATCTCAAGAATTCCTTCTTGGTCATCAGCTCCAGACCTTGTCCCACCAAACCTCACCTATATTCCAAAACCCCATCATTTGGCACCCAGCATGGGGCTCTAACCCATGACCCTGAGACCCTGAGATTAAGAGTCTCATGCTCTACTAACTGAGCTACCAAACCTCACCTATATTTCCAAAACCACATCACTGACATTTTAATATTATACATTTTATATTTAATAAAATACCATGTAGATAAAAGGATGTTAAAACCAGCACAGCAGCTACTAATGTGCTGTAGGATAATTGAAGATATTATAATGAGCCTACTTTAAAATTCTCTACTGATTTCCATATGTACTTATTTTGAGCATACTGGATGGTTCTTCAACAGTTCAGAGTTAACATCAAAATATTTTTATTGATAAATGACAACTGAAATAGGTTTTTGATCTTTGTAAACTATCAGAGGGGAAACATTAGCACTGATGATGATAATACTATATCCTGTATGATTACATGTTCCTTGTAAGCAATAACCTTATTTTTTCCTATTTGGATTTATCAGTGGCTTGTGCAGTAATTAGCTAATAAATGTCTTTAAAATTAAGTCTAAGTGAATTGAATTAATTCAACAAAAACTTATTAAATGCTTTCTTCTTGCCATAAACTTGGCCAGACAATAGACATATGACTGTAAAACAGACAGTATTTTTTATTTACCATAACTTAGGAAAAAGCATTCACACAATGACAATAGAATAAGATAACATTTCTTTCAGTGTGCATTTGCAACATGCAGGAAAGAAGGAATTCATGAGTCAAGCAAAAGGTCAAGAGACATTTTGGAGTGATTATCCTTGATCAAGGGGTACCTGGTTTAACAAGAGCATTGTGTTTATTAAGGTTTGTTAGGAAAAGAGAATTATTAGGCTAGTCCAGATCTTAGAATCTTATAGAATCTTGCATAGTACAGTAGTAAAACTTTAAATCATGGGCTTTGGTGTTAGAGAAATCAGGAACTTCATCACGACTTCTCATTTACCATCTTTAGGAACTTCAGTTTCTTCATTGCTAAATTGAAGATACACCTTAGTACATTAGTGAATTAGAGGATTAAATTTGATATTATGTGTAAATGTATTTGTAAAGTGTCTTACTCAGAGAAAGAGCTAAAACTTTATTTTTAGTAATTTCAACATAATTCTTTTTCTTATCATTTTTATGTACTAATGCTTAGAACTTTGGACTTTTATCATAGAAAACATGAAAAAAGTTTTATGTAGAGATGGGACAAGATTAGGTATATGTTTTAAATGCCAAGGATGCTTTATAAAAGAAAAAATGGGAAACAGGAAGGTATAGTTAGAAGTTATATCAGGAACCTAGGTGAGAATAAAAATCTGTCTTTCAAAATTAGATGAACATTTTTAAAAATACAAATCCTTGAGTTTTAGATTTAAAAATTGATGTATAAATCATTTAAGGAGGTTATTTATGATTATACTATAATGCCAATAAAATTATTACTTATTTTGTTTTCCTTTTATGATAAAAACGTAAGTCTTAACAAGTTTCTGAGACTTGTAAAAGTCATACAGGAAAACCATGTAATCATTTGATTATCAATCCTACATGTTGCTTTTGGTAATCTCTCACTCCTCTTTCATCTTTTCTTTCTTTTTCAGTACCCAAATAATCATTGTTCTGAAACATCATTTTGTATTTGCCTTACTGCTTGTCTCTAGCCAAATATATAACGATATTAAAAATATAGCTTAATTTGGCTCCAGATGCTTCACTTTGAGTATCAAACTGCTACATGTAGCAAATGTTGCTGCCTGACTTTGAAGGGCTCTATGGGAGAGGTAATAGAGAAAGACTGACACACAGATGGATAGTCATATAGGCAAACAGATAAATAGATTTGTACACAGAAACAATATATGCAAAAAGACAAGAGCATGATATATAATTTTATATAGATATATGTGTACACATGTCACTCTTTTTTATACGATCTCTATTGTGTTTTGTTGGCTAGATAGCTACTTACAAAATCAGTGGTTAGGGATGCCTGCATGGCTTAGTTGGTTAAGTATCTGTCTGCAGTTGGCTCAGGTCATGATCCTAGGGTCCTGGGATTGAGCCCCACATTGGGCTCCCTGCTCAGTGGGGAGACTGCTGCTTCCTCTCCCCTTGCCTGCCTCTCCCCCTGATTGTGATTGTGCGTGCTCTCTCTCTCTCTCTGTCAAATAAATAAATAAAATCTTAAAAAAGAAAGAAAGAAAGAAAAGCAGTGGATAAATGGATGGGTTGAAAAATGGAAATAGTAAGATATTTGTATTTTCTCTAAGATTCATACATAACAAGTATCCCAACTTCTTACCTGTTAGAATCCACAGGAGAGTGCTTCATCACACAATAATATTTAAGCATTTGTTGATATGTTAACATTTTCCACTCATGGTATTGTTTGAATTTATATTTCAACTTATAAAAGTAAGGGAAGACACACCATAGTCACTGTTGTTATTCTGATATTTTCCAATTTTATTTTTCTCTTTTAAAATTTTCTAGCCCTGGGCACCTGGGTGGCTCAGTGGGTTAAGCCTCTGCCTTCGGCTCAGGTCATGATCTCAGGGCCCTGAGATCAAGCCCCACATCAGGCTCTCTGCTCAGCTGGGAGCCTGCTTCCCCCTCTCTCTCTACCTGCTACTCTGCCTACGTGTGATCTCTCTATCAAATAAATAAAATCTTTAAAAAAATAAAATAAAATAAAATAAAATTTGCTAGCCCAGCAGGCATTTTCAAATCAAACATTATGCTTACACATTACATATTTATATATTTGTTATATGTTTATATCTGCTTTATGTCAAAAGTTTCACTCAAACTTTTAATATAGGCATACATTAGTGTCATTAATTAGTCTACTATTACAAGGCTGTTTAATGTATGTATGTATAATGGGGTAATTATATGCATATGTAAAAGATTACATTTGTTAATAGTTAACAAGTCTCCAGCTTGATCCCAGGACTCTAGGATCATGATCTGAGCCAAAGGCAGAAACTTAAGTGACTGAGCCACCCAGGTGCTCCTATTCATTGTGATCTTTAGGAATGTACACCTAACTTTTGATAGGATCTACAACATTTTCATAATATTTATTACCTGATGTTAAATAACCATATACTAGGTGCATACTATATATTATACCTTATGGCAATTGCTTTCAATAATAAAAAGTAAATATAGTACTTACTAGGAAGGATAGAACACATGTATACACATACACAGAGAAAGATAACTAAATGAGAATGTATGTAAGTGTGTAATACAGTGAAACAAGCTGGTCAAAATCTCTTTTTCACGTCAAAGTGTTGGATTTATTTCAGTATATTTTGAGCACTGTTTATAAATAAGTCACTATTCAAATATGAAAAATCTCAATGCATATTATTTACTGAATCTAATACATTCTGTTGATTCTGAAACCATATATTTAACTCATTAAAGGTGAGTTTCTATTGCCAGTTACTTCTAAAGTTTATCTCATATGCAAGTTTCTTTATATTACAACAAATGTTAATATTTTTTAATATTACATTTAATAATATGACAAGAAAAATATAAAAATGTATACTCAACAGTTGCCAGCTTAAATATATATACTTAATCATTTGTAGTAACCCAAAATGTATTCACAATTAAAAAATCAGTTTTACATTACATTCACATATTATTTAATATATTCATTTTGATACAACTTGCATTGCAAAACTTACATTAGAGAAACAAATTATACTTTAAATAATGTCAGAGTTATCATTAGTTATATCTACAGGTTTTCATCTCAGAATGAAGATGTTACCCTATTGTAATAAGAAAATATAATATGCTGGTTGTTCTACAAAAAAAATTACAAATTTGTGTTTGTTTTCTAACATCAAATAAGCAATATAATAGAAAATGGGGGAAAAATGAACAGGATGATATCCTTATATCCAAGTCATGACTGTTAGAAATTCCCATTTTACTTCCTAATCTACCCAATATTGTGTGAAGAGAGCTAATGTTCATTCCTAATCATAACAGTGACAGCCATCCAGTCTTGAAAGGTCTGTACATATAAAAGATAAAGGGTAAGCCAGTCTTCATACAATTTCAGTTCTAGGATATTCTTGGATGAGACAGCAAATCATGCTCTTGTTTTGTCTTCGTTTTGGTTTTTATGTTGCTTTCCTTCATAACATTAGTTAAATAAATAGAGGTGGTTTCAATATGTGATATGCTCGGGAGTCATAAATGTGTTTAGTTAGGTGTGAGTGGTGGATATAGAAATGCAAGTAGGAGGAGATGCAACTCTTGATGTATCATGTCAGGAATAGAAAAAAAAAAGAACAATATATAAAAGTGTTTGGAAACTATGATGGAAGGTGAGAAAGGTTTTTGTTCATGTGTCTACTGAAAGAAGCTGGATAAGAAAAATCAAGTAGAGTGAATGCCTGGAAATACAGAACAAAGGAAACAATATATAAGTTTGTGAGTGAATTAGATGAGAATATATGGAAAGTGAAATGCCTCTCCAATACAAAAGAAATGCCAAAGGACACGATGGACCTGAGTTCCTGGTCATTTGGCAGATATAACAGGAGAGTCTGTCAATCCAGACTCTCCTATTTTTATTTGATTGTGTAATAGGAGGCAATTTCTTCTGTTGAAAATAAGAAAGAAAGTAGGGTTACCAAGTTTTGCAGAAGCTGGAATGGATTTCAAAAACTATTGTAGAAAGATCTGTGTCATAGAAAAGTGTTACAGTGATTCAGGGCATTGTTCAGTGACAATTAATGGTCAGTGACTCTAAATTTATGATGGAACCAATTCACATATACAGTGCACTAAATCCTGCATTAGGTTAGAGAAGTTAAATCATTTTAGGAAAGTTTTTATTCTGCATAGATATATGCTCTAAATGTAGAAGAATAAAGGAAGTTTTAGGATACTGGTAATAAATGATAAAATCACAAATACTTGGAATCTAAGTAAGCTAAAAAGAAAAAAAAAAGAGGAAAATGCAGGGCTATGATTGATAAGAATACCTAAAGAGTGATATTTCTCTCTCTTCTGTGTGAAATAACTGAGAAAAGCAAAGCACTCTGTCTGATGGTAAAAATAGCCTAGGAAAACAAGGATTTTCCATTTAGTGTTGTGTATGTAAAATTTGAAGAAACTTCTTGGTAGATGTTGGATACATGTATTTCATATAATTCAGTAGTGACCTACAAGTTAAGGGTCAATTGTGAAAGCTGACCTATTAAATTTTCTCTTGATATTTGTGTGTGTACTTTATTCATATCAGTTGGCAGCTTCTAGTAGACATGAGAATTTAAAAAATTTTATGGGCTAATGCTGGATATCTCATTTGTGGGATAATACTGGGTTTCTTTTTCAGGCAGTCTAAGTATAAAAGTAAAATCATTTTTTCACAACATATTTGATGAATAACAGAATTGGGAAATATGTGAGTAAAGAGGTGTCTCATTGACTATAATTTGCATACGTATCTGGAATAGGCAGCCCTGATTATTTTTGTCTAATGTTTTGGAGAGCCAAGTTCAATAAATCTGAAACTTTCACAGAAGTGGACTTAAAAAATAATGAAACAGATAAGTATAACTGGCTTGGAAAACCTGAAACGCACTGCCATCAAGTCATACTTTTGTAATGTTAACTGGGAAGGAACAGATGAATAACAGTATGCATTACATAAAATAGTTTTAAGAAAAAATGATAGTAACAGAGGCAAAAAGTAAGAGACAATAATGTGGAGATATGTAGGGTTCAATAAATAATCACCCTTCCCCTCACCCAAGTTCAGAATTAGTTGAGAGGTAGACAAATTATTTAGACATATGGGAAATTAAAATATCATTGTTATCATTTTGATAAAACAAAATGGAACTTTAAATATAAGTTTTTTTTATGATTTTATTTATTTATTTGACAGAGAGATAGAACACAAGTAGGCAGAGCGGCAGACAGAGAGGGAGAAACAGGCTCTCCACTGGGCAGGAAGCCTGATGTGTGGTTTGATTCCAGGACCCTGGATTCATGACCTGAGCCAAAGGCAGACGCATAAGCAATGAGCCACCCAGGTGCTGCTAACCATAAGTTTAACAGAGAGATCTGGGGAAAGAGGCAAAATGGGTTGACATCGTAGCAGGAAAATTTTTTTGATAAAGGTCAAAATGTGTAATACATAAAAAATTTATAATTTGTTTATATTAGTAATAACTTGTTACTGACACATTTTGTAATTAGGGAAGAAGTGAAAAAAGTTCTAAAATGAGAAAATATTTGCAACATATAAACAATAGAGATTTGATATTTAAAATGTTTAAATAATTCCTACAAATTATGACAGTGTAAAAGAAATCTTATTAAAGACTTTCTTTCTAGCCACTATAAATAAATTTTCCTTTGAATTTTAAAATGTTCTTTAATTCAGTGACTATTGGATATTTTTTACATGCATACACTTCAAACAAAATTTTAATAATCACATTTTCATACAGTCAACTTTGAAAACAGATCCTCACTAATGCAACTTATAAAAAATATACTTCAGGAGCAAAGGCCTGAGACTGAAAAACAATTATGTTTCATAATTTCAAGAAATATAAAAGTAGAATTTCTTGGATGTTTATTTCAGACACTGATTTTTTTGATAAATGAATCATTCTTTATGTCTGTGATTAAATTTTCAATTTGGTTATATTTATAATGAAGGAGCTAAAAATCAAACACAATTTATTAAAGAAATAATGCAGACTTCCTCAAGAACTTATCAATGAAACTTCCTGCCTTGAAAATTAAGTATAATACATCTTATATTTGTATATGATATAAATTTATATATACTACATATTACATAAGTAACATTTATATATTGTCTAACAATGTGCACTTATATCTCTGTGTGTATATATCTGTTAACTTACATATACTATAAGCAACATATTTATATAAGATCTAACAATGTGCATTTATACATGTTTGATATACACAAAATGTCTGAAGTTTAGAAAAGACAAGAGAATTTATACTTTTCAAGAGAGTATTTCACAATTTTTTTCCCTTTAGTTTTATCTCACAGTTATACAGATTTGGGGGTAGTTTATGCACAAACTTTTACTGTTAATTGGAACCTATTAATAAAAGAAATTAATTATCTCATAGTATATGGAAAATGGTTTTCTATTTATAATAAATAGTCAAATGAAATGAATAATG
Source organism: Mellivora capensis (assembly GCA_004024625.1). Taxonomy (NCBI): domain Eukaryota; kingdom Metazoa; phylum Chordata; class Mammalia; order Carnivora; family Mustelidae; genus Mellivora; species Mellivora capensis. Next base: position 18,027 of record PISX010017833.1, on the reverse strand, counting down.
ATTTAAATAACCATTCAGATTTGGGATCTTTAAATATTACAAATCTACAAACAATTTGCAACAGATTATTAACCATACGTAAAAGGATTTATTAATTTTCTGTGGTTGTGTTTATATTACAAGTGTGACATTTTGAAAAGTTTTTGCATTAGTCCTGGTTTTCAATGAAAAGACACATTTATCACTGGCTTGAAAAATTTTAAAGGGAATTTTTTTTGTGCATACATCAAAACTGTGATAACCAAAAGGGCTTGCAAACATGTGGGTTATTTATTCAAGATAAATGGTTGAATCTCAGAACTGTGAAGTTTGTGATGTTTTAACTTGTATTATTCCTGTACCCTACTCTCAGCTGCACAAAGCATTGAAAACCAACATCTTCACAAATACATTAGCCAAGAGCAGTGGAAGCCCGGCAACCACTACATGGCAAAATGAGTTAGAAAGTTCCCCAAAGAGCTGATTGTGGAGAATTACCCTAGTTAACCTGTCTGGCCACTATTTGAAAATTTTGACTCACAGAACTATTTGTATTTGAAGTTAGGGTTACTCAGTGTGAATAGTCTTTTCTCTGAAGCATTTGTTGGAATCATTTGGGAAAAATTAATTAACATTGCGCATGTCTGAGGCAGGATAATAATTGGGGAAAGTGAGGCTGGCACTTAAAAGGGAAATCAGGGGAATGAGACTGCCTATAGGATGCTTTAAAAAACTCCAACATATGCCCACAAATTCAGAAGGACATACATACATGCACAATTCTCTGCATGCTCAAAAAATATCTGAGAGGGACCCCTGGGTGGCTCAGTTGGTTAGGAGGCTGCCTTCCGCTCAGGTCATGATCCCAGCGTCCTGGGATCAAGTCCCACATCGGGCTCCTTGCTCGGCAGGGAGCCTGCTTCTCCCTCTGCCTCTGCCTGCCACTCTGTCTGCCTGTGCTCGCACTCTCTCTCTCCCTCCCTCTCTGACAAATAAATAAATAAAATCTTTAAAAAAAAAATCTGAGAAAGCCCTTATCTCTCATTTACAACAGATCTTGAGTCTCTGCACAAATGGTGTGAAGACTTTGGCCAAGGTATAAATTGCGAGGATGTAGAGGGCAGCTCCAAATATGCCAATTTGTCAAGACTGAGAGACTTCTTCACGTGCCTGAGTGGCTTAGTTTGTTAGGCATCTGACTCTTGGTCTCAGCTCAGGTCATGATCTCTGCGGTTGTGAGATCATGTAGGGGGACAACTAGGTATCTTCCTATAGTTCATATCAGATAAAAAATTAATTAAAATTGTATCATATGCTTAAATTTAGGAATTAAAACTATAAAACTCTCTGAAGAAAATATGGGAGTAAATCTTTGTGACCTTGGTTAGGCAATTGATATAACAATAAGAGCATAATCAGTAAAGAAAATGAATTTTATATCATCAATATTAAAAACATTTTTGTTTCAAAGGACACTGTAAATTATATAATGGGAAAATAGATGTCATCAAGTATAAAATATATTTATATTATCAGATACGTTATCTATTAATATATCAGATATATTTATGATATCAACTATACTTATCAGGTTCATATCATACATCTGATAAAGAACTGGTATCCAATATAAGGTATTCTCATAACTCAGAAGATAAGAAAATACAATTTTAAGAATGATCAAGGATTTGAATACACGTTTTTCCAAAGAAATATATAAATGTCCGAAAAGAACTGGAAAAAATGCTTGGCATCATTAGTTATTAGGAAAATGCAAATCAAAACCCATATAACATGTCATTCTCACTAGGATGACTAAAATAAAATTTTAAAAAAGTAAGTTTTGTAAAGGAGAAATTGGAACCTTCACAAATTGGTTGTGAGATTTTTAAATGGTAACAGCTACTTCAAGAAACAGTTGGCAATTTCTTACACTGTTGAACATAAATTTATGATAAAATCCAGTATTCCCTGCCAGGTATATAACCAAGAGAATTTAATATTCATGTCCAAACAAAAAACCTGGACATTAACTACATTACATAAGCAGCAGCATTTATAATATGCGAGGGGCAGAAACAGTCCAAATACCCATCAACAGAAAGATGGGTAATCAAAATGTGTATATCAGCAAGTGGACTATTATTCAGCAATTAAAAGGAATTAAGTACTGATAAATGCCACAACATATACAGATATTGTAAGCATTTTAAGGAAATTAATAAAAAATCACATACTGAATGGGATTTATATGAAATGTAATTGAAATTTATAGGAAGTACCAAAAATGAGTAAATCCATAATGGCAGAAAGTAGATTAGTGGTTGTCAGGGACCAAGGGCAGGGGCAATGAAGCATGCCTAAGAAAAGTACAGAATTTCTTTGTGCAGTTATAAAAATACTCTGAAATCAGAGAGTGGTGATGATTATACAACTCTATCAAAAATCAAAACACAACTGAACCATAAACTTTAAAGTTGGATTGTATGGCATATAGATATCCCAATACATCTTCTATTTAAGTAAGAAAACTCTATGAATGTTGTAATGCATTGTCATAAATAGAAATATGTCAAAATATCTTTTCTATGGAAAAAAATTATGGTTTCATTTTAAATCACTTGCCAGTGCTTAAAATTGCACATGCTCTTACTTAACAATGCATTGGCATATGTATTTATACTTTAAAATTTTGTATTCAGTGAACAAGGGTCACTTTGCATTATATATTTATTTTGAGAAAGTTTTGTTTCCTCCCAGAGATAACTGTTCATTATAAAATTGTGTTAGTTATATACCTGAGTAGCATAAATGCACTCTCCTACATCTTTAAAATTCTTGTTACATGACTTATCACATTATCCACTTAAAAAAAGTATAAGAATGTTGAAATAAAATGAAGCTGAGTGTTGAGAACTTTGGAAAATGTCAAGTTGTTTTGAAGTAATATGTTTTGTACTGTTATTCTATTCACTACACTGCTATGGAGCTTAGTAAAGTCACTGATGCTTAGCAAGGTAAAAATAAGAATAACTTCACCCCTTAGTTATGTAAACTCTGTAAAGTCTGTGAGGAAACAGGATGTTGCATGAAACAAAGCTAAAATTCATGAAAATTGCAAACACTTGTCAAACAAAACAATTCCAAACTTATCTAAAATGAGATTTTATTCAAAATTGCAATAAGCGTGCTTATACCTCAGAGTCTGTAAGCATCTCTAGATCGAACAGAAAAGGATTAATAGGGAGAAGAAAGCAGAACTAGCAGAAACATTGTTGGGTGTAAGGCAAGGAGGTGGGCTGAGCAGGTGGAGAAACCATGATTTTTCTACAGGAAATGTACCTGCCTGTGGTCAGCCAGTTCTTAGAGTGAACATTAAAACAGGGCTGTTTTGCACCTTAGTGCCTGTTTAAACTTGGGACAATCCAGAATTTAGGGGCCTCTGAAGTGAATAGAAACCTGATTAAGCTTTATGGAGCCAAATCAGTCATAGATAGTAGATACTGCAGTCACTTGGTCAGTGTCAGTTATGTTCAAGAGTTAGTTACGAAAGAAAGGCATAGAAAAATAACAGTAGATACCAACTATTCCCTGTGGGGCAGGCTCTAATTATGTTTATATAATTGCACAAAAAATTATCTATGTCTCTGTAAACTCTGCAAAATATATGATTTTGCTGTGGCTTATCTCTCTATGGATAAGCTTTAAGTTATTTGTTTCATTATTGAAGTACACTGACACCTAATAATAGCAATAATTATACTTTCTAAGAATATGAGTCTGCAGCCAGAAAGGTCTGGTATTCCAATTTCATTCTGTTCAGTACAACTACTAAGAACTTTAAGTGAGTGGACTTAGTTTTAAACCCTAATTATATAATTTCAAAATGATTTAAAAACATCTTTCATACCGCATTAAAATGCTTATTTCACAAAACAATATAATAGATCTGAGAAGAAAGTAAAAGAGGGAGGGAGAAAAATTATACCTTTCCTTGCTTTATTTCCAACTTTATTTGCCTTTTTTTTTTAAAGATTTTTTTATTTATTTGACAGAGAGAGAGAGAACTCACAAGGAGGCAGAGAGGCAGGCAGAGAAAGAGGGGGAAACAGGCTCCCCACTGAGCAGAGAGCCTGATGCAGGACTCAATCCCAGGACACTGAGATCATGACCTGAGCCGAAGGCAGAGGCTTAACCCACTGAGCCACCCATGCGCCCCAAACTTTATTTGCTTTTTAAAAAAGATTTTATTTGTTTATTTGACACACACACAGAGAGAGAGAGAGAGAGAGAGAGAGAGAGCGAGCACACAAGCAGGGGGAACAGCAGAGGGAGAGGGAAAAACAGGTTCTCCACTGAGCAGGGAGCCCATTGCGGGGCTAGATCCCAGGACCCTGGGATCGTGACCTGAACCGAAGGCAGCTACTTAACCGACTGAGCCACCCAGGCACCCCTATTTCAAACTTTATTAATGGGAGAATCAGTATTTATCAAACTAAATACTACATTTACTTTGAACATCTTAGTCAAATAGGGAATTGTCACAGTGTGAAACAAATACATCTTCAAGCTATTTATGATTTTTCTTTTTAAAAAGATTTATATTCTTAAAAAATCTTGAAAAAATGTGTCCAAATATTTTGATAGATTTTCTGTAAAACATTTATAAGCTTGATACTGCTTTAAAATTAGCAATTAATATTTTGATTTAAAATCTCTAATTATAGGATGACAATTCATTATTCAATTTGCATTTATTTTATTGTTTTTAATTATCAATTGGCACATATTTTATTTTTCTTTTACTAACTTGACATTTCATTAGTTGAAATCTTAATACTATTATGAATTCATTGACTTGTTTATCAAATGAAAATCTTAGTTTTGCCATTTACACATATCTCAAGCATATTGCCTAACCCATAGTCTTTGTTTGATATTGGGGTTAGGTACATGTAAAAATTGCTATTAATGATGTGTTCAAATTGGTAGGAACTGGTCATTTTTATTTCTGCTTTAATTTCCAAGAAAAACGATCACACATATATTTTGTTATATTTATTTAAAAAAATTGATCTGTGCATATACTGATAGACAAACACAGACACATGTGCACATACAGAGTGGAGTAGGGGGAGAGAAAAGAGGGAGGGAGAGGGAGAGGGTTTGAAGCAGATAACCATTTGAAGATGCTGTGGGGAAATTGATACCATTATTATCTCATTTTTAAGTTATCAAAGTTGAGGTTATAAACACACACACACATACTTGTATATATAAGGTATATATATCTCAAACATTTTGCATAATATATTTTTATATATCACATATTTATATTATAGACGTGTGTGTGCATGTGATAAAGGCAAAGATTTCTTACTGCTTGTATTTTCCCATATATCAGTACAAACATATGAATGTTTATTAGTTAAAGCACCTACTTGAGAATTAGGTATCCTGGGTTAAAATTCCAGCTCTGATGCTTACGTTTAGGAGATTTTTCTATAGACCTGTTGCATTTCTTCACAGGCTGTGATTGGAGACATAGCGCTTTGAGACTATTTTTTCACAGATGTATGTATAACCCCAGAAAATGTCTCCCTTCCAAACAAAGGTCATATTTGCAAACTCTCTTGGAAGATTAGAGATATTGTCTCCTTTTAGAGAAAAAGACTGTCATACCTACTTTCTGATAGTTTTGTAATGGAAACCATGTATATGTAGTCATCTGTCTTGAGGCATATTTGCCGTCCTCACTGGACTTTCTGACATGAGGAATTGGAAAAAAATATGCTGAATTTCAAATTTTTGCTGTGCTATGACTAATAAAGTGTTTGGTTTCTGACCTAGGAATCTAGTATCTTTGACCAGCCTCCATAAACTTGTGTTAGACTAACTCATTCTCTGATAAATAGGATAACATTTTAAAGCCTTCACAGTTGTTAACATTTATTAATTCTGTAACTTTGGGCACTGTATTAATTTATTAGGAATGTTGTAATAATATATTATAAAATGGATAACTTAAAACAACAGAATTTTATTTGGTCATTGTTCTTGAAGCTGGAAGTCTAAAGCTAAGTTGTCAGTAGGCCCATGCTCCATGCTCTCTCTTACGCTCTAGGTAGAATTCTTCCTTGCCTCTCTTTAACTTTTGATGATGACTGTCCATCCTTGATGTTCCTTGGCTTGTGGCTGTATCACTTCAATTTCTGCCTCTGTCATCATGGCATTATCCTTGTGTACTGTGTCTGTATCCAAATTCCTCTCTTATTATAAGTACAGCAGTTATATTGGATTAAAAGCCTCCCCCCCCCGCTCCAATTACCTCTACAGTGACCCTTTTTCTAAAGAAGTTCACATTCTCAGTTACTGGGGTTTAGGTCTTTACCATATGTTCTTAAATTTTGAACATAATTCAACCCATTATGAATATGTTACATTATGTCTCAGCATCTCAGGTGCTTCATCTGTAAATTGGGAATGATTATTATCAACATGATGAGATTAAGTGAATTATACATAAAATTCTTTGATGAGTACCTGTTAGCTGTTTAGTTGTTGTTATTACTACTATTGTCATCATATACACATATGTGTACATGACTGTAACAGAAATATTATCAGTTCTTCCTTCTGGGAGGACAGCGATAGTGAAGGCTATCAATTTAAAATTTTATTAATTATAAGTATATAACATTGTAATTAACAGTATATTCTTAATGACATAATTTTGAATTGATACTATAACTTAGTATAGTAAAAATATGCATCTATAAAGTGAAACCTTGGCATTTAACAGCCTAAGGAAAGAACAGGGATTTTGAATATTTAAGTATATTATACATACAGATAGGAATTCTGAGAGCTTTAGAAAATGTCAAGTTGTTATGCATTGATTAAAAATTATTGATGTAGCTCTTGACAAAACAAGTTTAGCAGCATTTGTTAAAACTCATAAAATGTGTAATAAAACTAAGTAACAATTATATAAGTATGACTTCACTTTAGTATTACTCAAGAACATTGTAAAATAATATCTAGCATTTCTGAATTTCAAATAATATGTGTTTTCAAATTAATCACCACTAATTGCTAGGTGTCTTCCTTCTACCCATTTTAACAACAAATTTGCCTGATATTCTGGAAAAAAGAATCCTTATTTTCCATAAAGGGAATTTTCGTAACCAAATGTACACATTGCCCTACCAATCAATAAATGTTAACCCTAAATGCTATTGTGTCTCAAGCATTTCACTTTGGTTTTAGGTCATACCATTATTTAATACATAAAATCACTATCCCCCCACACTAAAGATGGCCACTATTCACACATGCCTTAAAGCTGAAATATCAAGATATCAAAACATAGAAACAATCATTCATCCACATTCCCAGCAGAAATAATTACGTATATCAAGATGGAATTTGTAACCAGTATGTTTTGAAAGGTTGCAATTGTAGTTCAAATAGTCATTTTATATGATTCAGGTATGTTAAAGAAAAAACACATTTAAATGGTTTCTGACTACAATATGAGTTTGCCAGATAAAGTTATGTAGAGAAAATGTTTACCTGATGGTAGAAGGTATGTTTTATCAATATTTGGAAAATGACTGGCATTCAGGACTAATGTATTCTGGTGCCTTTCTTTAGTACCACTGGAAAAGCTCTTTTAACAAATGAATTTAGATAATGATAACCAAATCTATATGGAGGAATAAATCAACATTCCATTTACTCAACAGTTATTTAAGTATTTGCACCTATATCAAAGCATTTATGATCAAAATTATAAGTAAAATATTGCTTTGACATATGAGAAACATACTTTCTTACAAAATCATTGGATTCTAGTTCAAGTAAAAGTGTCCTAATCTATTAATCTATTTCTTCTCTTCTTTAGGACAGTTATTCTTATTTACCTTTGATCATCTAGGTTTATATGCCAAGCCACTACCACACTAACTTGTTTTTAAGTTAATGTGTAATGTACAAATAATATATTTACATAATACATACTATATTAACTGTTAATATCTCCATTGGTTTAATAAGTGTTAAAGTCCAGAGTGCAAAGTAGTAGTATTATATTTTATAGCCTGACTTAAAAAGTTTTTTTTTTTACTTCAAGCACTGAAATAGCTGTCTATGAATGTGTTACTCTTTCCTTAAGTATTCTGAAACAGTATACCATGCCAAAAAATAAGAATGTAATGAGAAAATAAGAATAGGAATAGGAGTAGAATGTCAAAGAACCTTTCTACATTATCAAGCAAATGAATAAAACCCTTCTTTAAGGCAACTTCTTGTATCACATTCTGAAATTGACTCTGTACATATCAATTTCAATTACAGTCCAATTATTATTTTAAAAATTCTTTGTTGCTAATCTCAGTTTTGTGTGCCTTAATTTAATATTTGTAAAGAAGCTCACATTTTATAACTCTTTACTGAAGCCATATACTTAACATTGAATCTGAATGAGTCATTGGTTAAAAATATAAATAAGCCTTATGAAATTTAGAAAATAATTCTGTCTAACATAATTGCCACACTATTTGGGTTATCATTATTTCTAAATTTCTTTGTGAAAGTAACGACAAGTTACCAGTAAAGGGGAAATCTCAACATTTAAAATAAGAATATCGGAGAAGTTTTGAAGGATTTGAAAAAATATGGACCTCTAAACCTCTCTGATAATGCTTTCTATTGCGATTTACATCCTTAAGAAAACTGAGAATCTTCAGAAGGAGAAAACTAAAATTTCCAACATATTTCAAGATTTTTTTTTCTCATCTTTCTCATCTCAGTCACTAAGTATTTAATAAATACATTTCTGGGGATAAAATGATGAAAAGAAGGAATTCATTAATATTTTTGAGAAATGTGTAGATGTGACTTTTTGGGAGATTTTCAAAGTAGAAGAATGAAACATTGTTGAATCATATTCAAAGTACATTTATTGTGTAAATTTGGGTAACCAGCTGTGGTTCTAATTGTTTATGGTGTGGTTAATAAAACTGTGAATCAAATGTTGACTCCTGGCATGAAACACAAAAGTAATAGGAAATACTTTACATGAAGAGAAGTTAATTCAAAGATATCAAGAAATCAAAATGATACCTACCTACTCCAGATTTTACCTAACAAGGTCCATGGCATAAGGAATAAATTGATGAGAATGTCACAGTAATCTTGAAAAAAAAAACTTCCTATTTTTTAGTACACAGGAAATTATAGCCAAAAGAAATGATATTGAGGTAAGATCCATAATCCCAATGAGGTTTGAAGGGGTCACTTGAATTAGTGCTAGTAGTTATGCTAAGAAACAAAGTGCACAAAGTCATTAAATAGGCAGCAACAGTGGTTCGGTAAACTGATTTTAGGGAGTGGCCTAAAACACAGAGCTACTTCACTATAGATAATTGATGATGCATTTCAAAAAAATGAAAATTACAGAAAGCCTGCTAGTGTCTTAGTTGTCTAAGCTAATACAAAATAAAACAAAATCACCAGATGTAGATTTAAAAATTCTTTCTGATAGAGCGTATACTTTCCATTTGTTAAATTGATGCTGAGACATATCCAGTGATCAAGACTTATATAACCTATGAAAATTTACCAGACCTTTGCTATTTTCAAGAACTAGAAGACAACCATGATCAGGTAATGTTGCCTAGCTATGAGATGGTAATATTTTTTTTTCTTTTTAATTCCAAAGGATTACACCAAGACTGCTAGGAGCAAAGCAATAACCCCAGGTAGATACAAAAATAAATATAGTCTTATTAAATAATCTTGGTATTTTTATAACAGTTTTTGGTGTAAGTATAATAAAAATTTTAAAGAGTTTTCATCTTTACTTTGCAAATTAAGACTTCAGAAAAATCATTAAAAAGTGTTACAAGAAAATTATATTAAATGTAGACTATATTGAAATTTTCAACATTTTATTTATTTGATACTTGAATTGAATAAGTGATCATTAAAATTAAAACACCTGTGGGTGATCCTTTCCATGTACAAAAATCATATATGTCAAAATACATAAATACCCTTTGAATCTTCCCCTAATGTTCCTTAAAGAGCCATGTAGGTATTTGTCCTTACTACCATGTGTAAACTAAAAAGAAATGAGGAAACTTTATGGACTACTGGGAGTTCAGTCAAGCTAATGATTTTTTAAAATTTCAAGTGTAATATCTGTCATTTAGACTAGAGGAGATATAGAACCACATGAGAAATGAATTCTGATCTAATTTCACTCTGTTTTATATCAGATATATCCCGGTAATGTTCCAAGATTATTTCTCAAGAATTTGATTTTATATTTGTTTCACACATATTTAACAATGAACATAACACTTGTATTGGTTTGGAATATTCAAAAGCAATAGTGAATCTCCCAAGAAATCTCATTAATGAGTGCCACCGTAAAAAATAAGTGAGATTCGTGTGGGTTGTTCCTACTCTATCTCTTTTCAATGACCAGTTTGGCAAGTGTGAAAAATGGATGGATTTTAGAGAATTACTAAAGATGATAGTAACTTAATCAAGTGGAGACTTCAATATTGACTGCTTTTATTTCTTAATCTATACTAAATTTGGCACAGATTTGGCATGAGGTAGGGACTAAAATGTGTGAATTACATTTTTAAAATAAGGATAAGCATTCACCGTAGCTGTTTTTTTCCCAACATAAAATTGCCTTTTTAAAAATTTAATTTACATTGATCTGTAGAATTGTGGCATGATATTCTGTAATTTACATATCTATAGGTTTTACATTTTAGTCTCCTGCATTTTATTTTTATTCATATTCAAAATATTCATTTATGAATATTTTTGAAATAAATTATGAAATAAATTTATGAAATTTATTCATATTCAAAATATTAGAATATTTTGTTTATCTTTTTTCTTAATTTAGATTCTTCATTTATATATTCATTCAAAATATATTTACTGATTACTCACTATGTGCTTGTTACTGTTTTTATTGCTGGAGTTACATGGACCTGACTTATGGAACTTAAATTCTTGTGCTAACCAAATAAAATAAAGAAATAAATAAGACTTCATGTAATGGTCAGTGCTATGAAGGAAAACAGATCAGAATTAATAGTGAGGGATGTGTGCAGAAGGCCACATGTTTCTTTTACAAATCACTAATATCTTCTCTGCAGAGGTGACATTTAAACAAAAACAATCTGTGACAGCTGGAAGGAAAGCATTTCATTCTAGAAGGCAGCAAGTATAAAAGCTCTGGGGTAGAAATAAGCTTGGAGTTTTCAGGGAAGAAATAGAAGCTGTTGTAGTTGTAGCTATAGCATGTAGGAGAGATATTTTTGAAGAGGTAGGTAAAGAATCTAACAATGACTTTGGGGATCTTTGTAAAGGTATGTCTTCATGTGTGTCTGTGTGTATGGTTCTGTAAGGTCTTAATCTAATGTGGCGTGAAGACAGGATTTTGATCAAAAGCATTATAAATTCTGCACAACATGACATCACACAAATTTTTTAGAGAATAGACTATAAGGAAAATAAAGTGGCCCCTGGGAAATGAGTGATAACAGAATTGGAATAAAAGGTAAACAGACTAGTCCAGGTCAGGGATGCTGATACCTTGGGATTGAGTTTGGTTATTGAAGGTGGTGATAAATTGTTAAATGGGGGAAATGATTTTTAGTGGAACTGACAGGATGAGCCAATGAATTGTGAGCTGTGAGGTGAAAAAAAAAAAAAGGTTTCACGGTTTAAGTTTGTGTGTTAAGGTGAATAACAATATTGTCACTAAGAAGGGAGAAGCTAGAGAAAGAAGTTTGGGAGTGCAAGTATCATGTATTGGATATGTTAATTGGATACGTTGATTTTATAATGCTTGTTAAATAGCCAAATGGTGATGTTGCTCAGTAGGTAATTGGAAAGTCTTGAATTACAGAGAATTGCAGCAGCTCATTATGTAAATTTGAAAGTCCTTCATCCCTAGATGGCATTAAAAATCATGGGATTGAATGAGATTGCAGAGTTACATCTTGGAACACCCCAACTACAAGCAACCATGCACTTTTTTCTTTGTCCATTGGCTATTATTGCCCATCTTCAACAGAACCCCCAATACTGTATATTCTTGTTGTCAAGTTTCTTTCTCTGTTGTGCTCCTCCTTAATTCATTTGGCTGTCCATGGATGATACGTCTCTCTTTCAGGCTTTTCAGGTGGTGGTTGCTTTTCTTCACATGTCACAAGTTTCTGCATGAAAATAATCTGTCATTTATCTGGGATAAATGTTCAAGAGAATAATTACTGGGTGTTATGGTAACTCTCCTTTTTTTATTTTGCTCCTTTTATTTTTAAAAGGAACTGCCCAACTGTTTTTCAGAGTGACAAACTGTTATGTTCCAATCAGTAATGAATAATATACAATTGCTTTGCTTTCTTACCAGCATTTAGTCTTACCACTTTTTATTTTAGCCATTCTCTTAGGTATATAGTGATACCTCCTTGTGATTTTGTTTGCATTTCTCTACTGGCTAATTCTCTACTCTAAAAAAAATCAACATTTTTTGGCATTCTTTTTTTAAACATTTATTATTGAAGTGTAGTTGATATACAAAGTTGTATTTGTTTCAGGTATACGACATAGAGATTCATCAGTTCTTTTTTTTTTAAGATTTTATTTATTTATTTGACAGACAGAGATCACAAGTAGGGAGATAGGCAGGCAGAGAGAGAGAGGAAGGAAGCAGGCTCCCTGCTGAGCAGAGAGCCCAGTGTGGGACTCGATCTCAGGACCCTGGGATCATGACCTGAGCCAAAGGCAGAGGCTTTAACCCACTGAACTACCCAGGCACCCCAAGATTCATCAGTTCTATACATTACTCAATGCTAACCACAATAAGTAGTGAAATTGTTACAGTACATTTATATGTGCTTGTTAGCCAAACATTATGCAAAATGTCTGTCTGTATTGTCCGTCCATATTCTGACTGAATTTTTATGTTTTATTTTTATTTATTTATTTATTTTATTTGACAGAAAGAGATCACAAGTAGGCAGAGAGGCAGGCAGAGAGAGAGAGGAGGAAGCAGGCTCCCTGCTGAGCAGAGAGCCCGATGCAGGGATTGATCCCAGGATCCTGAGATAGTGACCTGAGCTGAAGGCAGAGGCTTAACCCACTGAGCCACCCAGGCACCCTGAATTTTTATGTTTTAAATGTTAAGCTATGAGATTTCTTTATGTAGTCTAGATAATGGTCTGCTGTGGTCTGAATGTTTTTGTTCTCCCAAAATTCATATGTTGAATCCTAATCTTTGAGGTGATGGTATTAGGAGGTGGGGCCTTTGGGAGGTGATTAGGTTATGAGAGCCTAAGTATAGGCATACTTCTACCATAATCCAGTACTTTTAGAGAGAGGTTTTCCCTCCCCTTCTGGGACTGAGTCAATGCTAACAGCCTTCTGTTAATGTCACTTGGTAAATTAATCAGAATACTGTTCCCAAGTTGAGTATGATTGTTCCAGAATTCAAAGAGGTCTACAGAAAATCTGCTGCTTTCTTTTGGAAATAGGTTCAATTTATAATAATTTGTTCAGTACTTTGAAGGGGATAAGATACATGTCCCAAATCACTATGCCCCTAAAGACTGCTCCTGATGTTATAGTGGTTATTGAATCTTCTTAGGGATTATATCCTATCCTCTGGGGCCATGTGTTCTACTAGTCCTTCCATCATACTTGACACTTCTTTCTTATCCATATAGAACAACATTTTATCATCAATTTAAGGGACCAATATGATATTCTGGAGGATGTACAAAAACTCTAGTTCCCTTTGGACTAGGCTCTTTTAGAAGCAAAAGAATTAACATTTCCCTGGGGCAAAAATGCAAATCTATACTCTTATTTATCCCAAATGAATCCAGAATGTTTCTGGAACTCCTTCCTGATAGTGATGGGAAATAAATTGCCCTGCTCAATGACCCCCTTACCCATATTTCTAACACCCCATCTTAATTTGCTAAAGGTGCAAGTGGACTATTAACTGGATGTTAGAGGATATTTCTAATTTTTTATAGGACTGAGAATTATGAATTAAACAGGGATAAAATAGGGAGCATCATCCATTTTTAAGGGTGAGACAACTCTCTCCATTCCCATTAGGATATATTATAATTATTTAAAGTACATCCTTGGCTGGCATGAGGGATAATTCCAAAGTGTTCTACTAGGCGTATGTCGTTACAGTAACTGTTAACCCACAGACCAAGGATTCAATGTGAGGATTCTGCCAAGCATCAAATATGCTCATTCCAATAATATAGCTTTCACGTTTCTCTGAACAATGTGTTTCCTTCTCATATCAATTGATATGACAGTATTATTTGGTGCAGGCCATCTTATTCATAAAGTTTCTAGTTATGAGTTAGCTCTATTTCCTGGTGTATATGTGTTTGTGTTGATAAATGTTTCATGGAAGAATTTGCCCATATCACTAAATTCTTCCTTATCTAACATTATGGTCCACTCTGACTCACCCTTAGGATCAAGTGCTACACATGATCTCCCAGCTCGTAAGTGTTTGCTGGCTAAGTCTGCAGCCTTATTGGGGTGTAGTCCTTTCCTTCCCTTATGTGGTCCAACACTTCTGCAGTCTTGTTTTAGTGTGATCTAATCAAAGTGACTGGTCAGAAAGAGAGATAGGAGTAGATCTGGAAGGAGTGTGTATTTCCTTGCAAGGCACAGACAGTTGTGGGTAAGGGCTAATAGTCTCTCTTTTAAGGAAGAGTGGGTCGTTTTTGTGAGAATAAAGGGTTTAGAAAGGTACCATTTCAAAGTTTTTCAATCATGAATCTAAATTTCTCAATTCCAAGTCTCATAGATGCACTCCTTCGCAACCAGGGTCAAAACAAGGTAAGCTAAAACCTTGGTATTGAAGAAGATGATTATCCAGAGCAGACCCAGGCTGGCAGGACTCAGTAGATAGAAAGAGCGAGAGATAACTAGCCCTTTCTGCTTCCCAGACTTCCCACCACAGGCTCCCTGCACTATGTTCCCTCCTAAAGTAGCGCCCCTGCTTCCCCAGTTTAAACCCAACTACCAGCAGCCAGCATAGCCCTTGGAAACTGACCCCCTGTACCTCTCTATAAAAACCCTGTAACCCTGCTGCCTGTGGCACAGAATTTCCAGTGCAAGCTCATCTGGGTCCTCCGGCATCAAATAAACCCAAGTTTTCCTGCTTCAAGTGTCGCTTGGTTTCTCGATGGTTTGATTATTTTCCACAATATTTCAACTGGCTTGAAGTGGCTGAGAATTTATCCTTTTTTGGAGCTAGGCTACTCCTATAAGGAAGTCTTGTGCCTCATACTCTAATATTTCTGTGAATCCACCAAAAGATGACTATTATTATAAGATGTCACAATAGCTTCCTGACTTTCACACTTGTCTTTAATTGGTTAATATTCATCATTGACCTTTTTTATTGTTTTCTCCAATTCATTAATGACACCCTGCATGGGAATAACTCCATTGTTCTCATAATAGTCATCTCCTGTACTTTTTTCTTCCACCTTCCATTAATGTCCCATATCAATCTGCCATCTGTGATATTTTCCACAATTGCATTGATCTTCTGGATTGTGAGTTTTGATTTACCTACTACAATTAATGGGATCCATATTTATAGCATGTTTGGTAGGTGATCCAGCTCCAAATTTCCCACTGAAGTATAACTCTTGGAAACAGTTATAATAGAGCAGTTTCCTAGGAAATCAATGTCAGAATAGAAATTTTGGGGGTCACCTGGGTGGCTCAGTGGGTTAAACCTCTGCCTTTAGCTCAGGTCATGATCTTGGGGTCCTGGGATCGAGTCCCACATCAGGCTCTCTGCTCAGAGGGAGCCTGCTTCCCCCTCTCTCTGCCTGCCTCTCTGCCTACTTGTGATCTCTGTCTCTCTCTCTCTGTTAAATAAATAAATAAAATATTTTTTAAAGAAATTTTTGAATAGGAATTTTATTGGACATTACCCTCAGGATGGAGACATGCATATGATTAGAAAAAGGAAGAACAGGGCAAAATGAAGAATGGAACTGCAATGCCGTTACAGCAAAAGCTTCAACAAATCCTACTGACAACTCTGGAGTTGGGATGACCCTTCTGGATCATCCTTCCTAAAGGCAGGGAGATAGCATGTATACCAATATGAATATCAGTTATTGGATAGGGCTAACCCCTAGTTGGGACTTTTGCTGTGGGAAAAGGCACTTTTTTAGGTGGAGGGCAATTTCCAGAAAAGGACTTACCTGAGAGTCCTTAATTTCCAAAACTCTCAGTAGCTGGGAGAAAAAGTAACTCAGAATTGCAGTGTGGATTTTCTAAATGAACCATTGCATTCACTTCCCCTATTAATGTCCAGATTCCTTGCACCTAATTGTTACTTAACATCTTTCTCTCTACTGTTAGTGCAGGCATTGTTCTTGATTATTTCAGCCACTACATTAACAATCTACTTGTCAGATAAGATGGCTTATGTCCCAGATCTTAGTGGCTTATGTAATTTGGATATATTTCTTATTTGTTATGCATGTCCAGAATAGATGGTTAAAGTGCTTTTCTCATCTTAATCATTTAAGGGCCTCAACTGAAGGAGAATAGTTTTGCTTAGTATTAGATTGTTGTAGCAATCAATTGTTTATTGATTCTTAAAGCTTCCACTTTGAAATGCAATCTGTTATTTTTGCTTGTTCTTCGTTGAACAAAGCAGCTTTCATGGACTTAGAGATCTTAATAGGAGCCTGAAATGTATTTCTACTATGTACCCAGGAACCATAATAGCCATTTGATCCTTTAATAGTCCTAATGACTAAAATAATATTTAACACCTGTGAGGTTAAGGTCTAGTCTCCTAGTTTATCTTTTAATTTCCAATAACTTCTTATCTTTCCTAGTTTAGCCACTCTCTACTATGGTAATTATCCAAGATCTTTTTATCACTGCTAATTTTAATTCCATAAATTTAATTAATTATATATCCCTAACCAATTTCATAAATTAAATTTATTTCTAGTAATTATATCACCTCCAGAATGTTGATTTTAAGTTTTCCTTTCTCATACTATAACATTCTATCTTTAAATTTTACATAATCTAGTACAAACATGTCAGCATTCATATATCCTCTCAGGATTTTCATATTATTCACTCTAACTTCTTATCCAACTTCTATTCCATAAAACAAACAAAGATTACCCTATTGCATACACATTCAATTTTTTTGCTACTCAGTCTTTTCCCTGAAATCTAGGAAAACCCCACCTACATTAGTTCTGCAAAAGCAAAGCTGAAGTTCTTGTGGAAAATGACAACAACAACAAAGAACAGAGTTTTTAAAATTTTAAATATAACTACAAATTTTAAGTGTTTATTAGTAAATGAAACTAAAACATGTATTTCTACACAATAAATATGTAAAACAAATTTGATTATTGTAAATGCATTGTGATGAAGTTGTTATCACAAATATATAGAGAGGATATCTATACAGGTATAGGAATATTAAGTAACTTGTTTCAGATAATAGTGAATGGAAAAAACAAGATAAAAACACAATTTCCTTCCAAAGTGAATTTATCTAATTCTTGATTAATAATGTTTCCTTAGTAAAGTCACACCCACTTCTCACATTCTACTTTTTAAAAAATTAGTCTACAATATCTGCTGCCTTGTCTCAATTTCAACCAATTACTTACTCCTATTTCACAAAGAAAATAGTTGTAAATCATGGGAGAACAAATTCATATTATCAAATCTATAAAATGTATACAGTCTGTTTACTTCTGCACCTATAATGTTGAAGGGATCCAGGGCTGAAAAAGTTAAATTGTATGAAGCCTCTGCTAACTTGCTTGACTTGCTTTTTGTAACTGCTCAGCCAGCTTTGCGATAAGAGCCTTCCTCTTACCTCCTCCTGTTTTTACAAAGAATGTCACATATCCTGATTAGGAGACAGCCCAGCTTGAAAAACAGGCTAGAACCAGTTTATTCCGACCT
>PISX010017832.1:0-42302 GCA_004024625.1 Mellivora capensis | reverse complement strand
GACATGATTATCTGTTTTGTGTGTGTTGAGTTTGAGAAGTTCTTTATAGATCCTGGATATCAACCTTTTGTCTGTACTGTCATTTGCAAATATCTTCTCCCATTCCGTGGGTTGCCTCTTTGTTTTGTTGACTGTTTCCTTTGCTGTGCAGAAGCTTTTGATCTTGATGAAGTCCCAAAAGTTCATTTTTGCTTTTGTTCCCTTTGCCTTTGGAGACATATCTTGAAAGAAGTTGCTGTGGCTGATATCAAAGAGGTTACTGCCTATGTTCTCCTCTAGGATTCTGATGGATTCCTGTCTCACATTGAGGTCTTTTATCCATTTCGAGTTTATCTTTGTGTACAGTGTAAGAGAATGGTCGGATTTCATTCTTCTACATATAGCTAAGACTCAGACTTCTATCCCTTTCTCCTTTCCCAGCATGGCATGGAAGTCAGTGCCTGACTGCCTAGGGGAGGTCTCATAATATTCTGGGGTTCCTCTACATACATAAGTAAATGTGTTGTCCTCCTGTTACTCTTATACCTCTTCAAAGGTATGGAACTTAGAAGGTGAAGGAACACCTAACAATATATCTTCCTCCCTAACAATATATCTAATAATAATAACAATATATCTTCCTCCCTAACAATATATATTATTTTAAGGTTTATAAATGGAGCATCCATTTGGTGTTATCTGACCAATTTTTGTATGATTTGAAAGTCAGCATAGCATGGTGGTTAAGACTAGAGGCTCTGGAGTCATACTGCCTGCGCTCAAATCCAAATGTCTAGCTGTATAACCTTGGGTAATGTGCTCTATGTGCCTGTTTATCCATATAAAATAGTCAATAATAATGGCTCACACCTCAGAGTTATAATGAAATTTAAGCAGTTTCGAGTAAGTTCTTTGTATAGAGCCAACCTCAATAAATAAAAAGAGGTTATATATATTGGCTATTATTATCATTATGTTAGATGATTTTGATAATTGTCATGATGGTGGTGATGATGATATGATGATGAGTAAGGCATCAGAGAGAAGAGTCTCGAAGGTATAAAGTCAGAAATAAAATTCAAGATGAGATTTAAGCCATGGTAACATTTAATTTAAAAGATAGTAAAGTACTGAATTTGCAACTCTGAGAAATGAAGTGAATTCTATGAACTTAAATAACCTAACAGATTGTCATTCAAATGTTAAAGAAACAAATAGAGCTTATGAAATACTAAATCAAATATAGCAGTTTTAGGGTTCAAGACACACCAAATATATACCTACAAGCCAAGGAATTCCTCCTGAAAAAAGTAAGAACAGCTGACTGAAGAGCTTCCGCATGGCAAAGGATAGAGGGACCACAGAGAGAAGAGTAGGAGACATGGAGCCACGGTAATGATTGGAACCTGCACCCCATGCTATGACCTGCAATAAGGAGGGACCTGAATGCGGATTTACCTGCCTTTGAGCACAGCAGTAAACAGCAGTTTAAAGGACAACTAGAGTGTAAGTGAAGGTAATCCATTTACTAACCCTATAGCTCCTGCCAAACAGCAGGGAAACTGCAGAAACTCCAGTATCAAAGGTGCTGGTGAGGACCACTATTCATGTCTGACCTTCGCCTTGATGGCATAGACAGGGGAAGATCCAGGAGGGCTCTAGCTGGCCTGCTGGGGCTAGGCTTAACAGATATACTGAGAAAATTCTATCTAAGAGCAGCTAAATACACCTTCTTCTCAGGTGCACCTGGAACATTCTCCATGACACATCATATGTTAGGCTACAAAACAATTCTCAATAAATTTAAGAAGACTGAAATTGTATCAAGCCTATTTTATATGATATGAAACCAAAAACTAATTACAAGAAAACAGAAACTAGAGAAAACAGAAGCACATGTAAAAACACTAAAACAACAAAATGTGTTAAGGAAATGAAAGAAAAAAAAATACCTTCAAACAAACGAAAGAGGAAACCATATCAGATCAAATCTTTGGGATACAGCACATGCAGTTCTAAGAGGGAATTTTATAGCAATTTTAGAGACCTCACTCCAGAATCAAGAAAAATCTCAAATAAACAGTCTAATCCCATACCTAGAAAACTAGGAAAAGAACCAACAAAGCACAAAGTTAATAGTAGGAATGTAATAAAAATGAGAGCAGAATGAAAGAAATACTTAAAAAAAAAAACAACAGAAAAGACCAATGAAAAGAAGAGCTGGTTCTCTGAAAAGATAAACAAAATTAAAAAACTTTTAGCCAGACTCATCAAGAAAAAGAAAGACCATCTTCAAGAGAGGACCTAAAGAATCTACAAATAAACTGAGGGTTGGTGGAGGGGAGTGGGAGGGATGGGGTGGCTGCGTGATGGACACTGGAGAGGGTATGTATTGTGGTGAGCGCTGTGAACTGTGAAAGACTGATGAATCACAGACCTGTACCCCTGAAGCAAATAATAAATTTTTATGTCAATTTAAAAAATAAAGAATCTACAAGTAAGAAGCAACAGGAAGAGAGAAAATAGGACAGTGTTTTAGAAGCATAGACCCACTGACAGCTGAGGAAGTTTGGGGAAACATTCTCCAGGGACCAGAAGGTCAGAAACTGAAAAGGTCTGAGACTTTAACCCATTTGCAAGCTAACAAGTTATGTTGCCCTAGTTTCATGGATACTGAGAGGGGACCCAAGACTCCTGGGTCAGAGAAAAAGGATGGGTTTAATTCATCACAGGAAAAGAAGTAACCAGCTAATCAGCATTTGCACTAGTTCCTCAAGCCCTAATTCCCACAGCATGATAAAAGAATAACACCTTCACAAACACTGGGATAGAAGTAGGAGGGGACATTACCACCCCAAAATATGCCTCTTGGCATATTGTTTATTTTAAACTTTTTAAAAAAATACAATTGACGCACCATGCTATATTAGTTTCAGGTGTGCAACAAAGTGATTCAACATTTCTATATGTTATGCTATGTTGAAGTTGGTTATTTTTAAGAAAAAGAAGACATAGGTGAAGCTCTGAAAACTTAGTAGAAGTTACCCTTTTGTAAGAGACTTTGACATTTACACAGAAAACTCCTTTTGTAAGTGTTTCCCTCTCCTTACCAGGAAGGATGCCTCTGAATCTCCAGTAACTCTTCCCAGTGGAGAAGCCAATGACTTCAGTCTGCATAGCGACCATACCCTGTTCACTGCGGGTTCCCTAGTAACTTCCCTTAACTGGCCTTCCCTCCAATCCCCAACATCTTTTGTCTTTAGTGGGGGATGGTATTTAAGGTGGTGGCTTGGACTACTTCAGGCAGTTACTTGGTTTTCCTGTGTATCTCCCATGCATACAAGAAGTATACATGTTATTAAACTTCCACTTTTCTCCTGTTAATTTTTCTTTAATCACAGGAAGGGCCTCAGTCAAGAAACTAGAAGTATAGAGGGATTATTATTTTTCTCCTCCACAGGGTACATAACAGGAGAGCATCTCTGACCTTATGGAATGCATGCTTTTATAATGGACAGTAGCCTGTATAATCTTTGCTCCAGAGGAAGACATTATTTTTATTATACTAAAGAGTAAAAAAAATTACCCTTTGCTCTGAAGTTAGAAACTCTGTTTTCAAAGACTGCGCCCTACACAAACATATTTGAAAAGATAGTCTAGAACAAAGGCAGGCAATATCTCCATTGAAAAGACAGGAGACATAGAATAGCCATGGAGATTTTTCTCCATACACAAATATAACTATTCAGAGACCCATCCTTGAGGACTTGTATGTCTAGATGAAAGAGGATGACATGGAAGGGGTGGCCAGTCGATCCTGGGCTATCAGGAGCTAAAGATGGAAACCATAACCAAAAGCAAAGGCATGATCTTGATCCCAGGAGTTTCAGCTGAAGAGCCCCAGCAAAGAAGAATTACAACTTAACTGATCTCTGAAGACACTATGAAAGAAACAGCATTTCAACCGAGAATGAGTTAGCCAATCACATATGGGATTAAAGGTACTCAGTTGGAAGGGTATATGAAGAGTCAAAACTCGGAAATAAATCAAAGGTATGATTCGGCAAACAGAAAGAAGTCCAAGACTGCTGAAAGAAGACAATTTATGTTAGTGAACGTTTTAATGCTCATTCTCAAAGTACTACATTCTTGTTCTTCTCGCCCCGGTAATAGAATAACTTGCAATGGCAGCAATGGGGAGAAAGAATTTCATATGTGAGGGAGGAGGATAGACAAAGAACTAAATAGAATACAATCCACCCTCCACTAAGACATGTAATATCTCCATTGGCTAAAAGAAAAACCTTTAATATAAGCCTACTTGGATTTTCAAACACTGACACAAGACCATCAAAGTTACAGAATTTGAAAGCAACATTTTCCTAACAACTTGGCAAATTATAGATTCTCTTTATTACTGTTTTAGGTACCAGAAGCAATTAATTGTGAATTTGCCTTTAGCTTCCTGTCCTTTTCTCCTAACTATACAAATGCAGCTTACATCCATGAATGATAACAGATTCCAATCTAACATAGCATGTCTTGCTCTGACATTTACAAACACACAGCTGTGGGAACAGATAAATCTGGCGTAATGTTTATTTTCTAAGTGTGTGAACGGAAATGGAATGCTTCTGCTTAATAAAGCTCCTATAGCATTATAAATTTAAACAATATGATGAAAACTGTCCCTGAGAGGGAAAAAAAAAAAAAAAGAAGAAGAAGGGATAGCATAATCTGAAATGTCCGTTATATTATCTAACGTTATGTTGTATGGGTGTCTCACACACCATGATGGAATCAGGTAACACTGAAGTGCATTTTCTTCAATTCACATATTTGGAAAATGAGAAAGGGACTCCAAATATATGCATAACGTTCAAAACTTCTTTTAAAAATTCAGATGAAGAATGAAACGATTGAACTCTTATCATGTAGTCCTAGAAAGACTTGATTATCGGGTTTGCCTTTGAAAATAGAGCTATAGATATTTTCAGTGATAAACCACCTCTGAAATACTTTTAAACTCTCCCGAGGATTACACTCAACAGCCTGCTACTTCTTCCATTATACTTTTCATTCTTTCTACACCCAATTTCCATCTTTTCCAATTACACTGTTTCTGCCGCACACACAGCTATCTTGACTTAGAAAATGATAAATATAAAGTGAGGAATACATTCATTAGAGGGACAGAAGGCACTATTGTACAATGGAGACAAGAAAAAAACAGGATCTTTTTTGAAAATGTTGTTTTTGTAATTCAAATACAATTCCTCTCTAGGGTCACCTTAACAGCCCTTAAGAGCACATGCACCAACATGCCTGGCTGCTCGTGAGAGGACATTATTTACAGATCACTTGTTCTCAGCAGAGAGTGGGGGTGGGGGGTAATTTCTTCCTCCAGAGGACATTTGGCAATGCCTGGAGACATTTTTGATTGTTATGATTGGAAGGGGAGGTTGCTACTGGCATCTAGTGGGTAAAGTCCTGGGATGTTGCTAAACGTCCTCCAGGGCACAACACAGTCCCCAAACCAAGAATTATCCAGCCCCAAGCTGGATCAATCATGCTGTGGTAGAGAAGCCCCGCCTTAGATTAACATTTCATCCACCAGCATTCCAAACTTCCAAACTATTCATTCTCCATGCTCTTCCTCTGAGGAGCTTTTTGATTCCTGTGATAGGCCTTTTTCTTCGAGAGCACCAGTTGCTGACGATTCAACTAATTCAGGTCAACTATCATAACTTGTTCTTATATTCACAAGCTGTATCTCTTTACTTTTTATGTCTAGTTTATTAGCGTGCGATGGGATCTTTACTTCCTAACCATGCAACCGGTCTTTGTGGTCTGTAGCAACTCACCTACTTCTTTCTAGAATATTCCCTGAAAAACAACAAAATCCCGGGGAAAACGACAGCATCTGTGGCTGCCCATTCTAAGCCTAAATATGCCCTTTGCTTCTGAGCCTGCTACTGAAACCTCTCACATTGCTAGTTAAACCACCAGTCAAAAATGGTAATATACCTATATAGAGTCAAACACCCCCATCACAAAATATGCCTGAAGAACTGAAAATCATCAGGAACCCAGCGAAAAGGCATTCGTATCCAGGGAATTCAACCAACATTTATTTCCGGAAGAAAAACTACAATTAAGCACTTAGATTTTTCCTGAACTGTTTTTTGTTTTGTTTTGTTTTGTTTTGCTTTGCTTTTTTTAATTCCTGCGTCTGTCTGGATGCTTACCCTGGATTGTTAACGGCTGTGATTTGGGTGACAGAGTGAACACATCGCTGAGCTGTTGGAGTGAATTTCCTTTAGGATTTACAGGTTTGTTCCCACAGCTGCTGGGAGAGCACACAGCTAAGCCTCTGCAATGCCCAAGCCCTCCCTGGGACTTGAAGAGGGTCACCTTGGCCAAGGTCAGGCCCTTCCCCTGAGCATGCTGCATACCAGGACTGTGCAAGAGTACAGGACCTGACCACAAATCCAGACATCTCAGATGGACAATACATGCATCGGGCTCCTCCTGAAACTTGGGTTTTACTGCCTGGAAGCTAAACTTCTTGCTTTGCATAATCCAGCTTTGTGTCCCTACAGGGACATTCCCTCATAAACACTCTGCCAACTCATCTTTATTTCAGAGTCTCTGGGAAATGACCCAAAAACCTCAAATCTGTTAGATCACCTTCTTCTTATACTGTAAGAAAAATATTTTTTATACAACAGTAATACCTATTATACATAAAAATAGGAAGTGCTCATGATAGTGAAGATGAAATTGGGGTGTAGACCTTCGTTGCTAAATAAAAGGGGCTCAACCCAAATGAGTGCCTTCCTTCCCTTTTACATGCTAAGGGTTTAATAGATTATATTTATTTGACTTCCTAACACAGAATCAGTGTACTGATGACTATTTACTGGTTGAGTCCAAATGTGGAAGG
The DNA here is from genome assembly GCA_004024625.1 of Mellivora capensis. Taxonomy (NCBI): domain Eukaryota; kingdom Metazoa; phylum Chordata; class Mammalia; order Carnivora; family Mustelidae; genus Mellivora; species Mellivora capensis. The sequence continues at coordinate 35,377 of PISX010017832.1, read as the reverse complement.
GCGTAATTTTGCTAACAGTTCTCTACATTTTCTTTATTTATTTATTCTTTTTTTTTTCTTTTTGACAGACCCTAGTTTGATGGACCACCAAGTTAATTTATAGATCCTGCTGTGTTAGATAGGCCTCTGTTTGATTATCAGGCTCTCAGGTAGAAAACTGAAATCACTATGCATTCAATTAGTTATTGAATCTTGACACACCAGGTACAGAGGTCAGTCCACAAAGTGGTAGCTTTTGAGCAAGAAAACACTGTTGAACCATGTCTTGATAGATTACCTGAAATGGCCCATGTTCAACATCAGAACTGGGCTGCAATGACAGTACGAGAGGGGAAAAATCAATGCATTTGGCAGTGCTATAAACAAACCAATTACCCCCCCTCCCTGCAAAAAAAGGGAAGAAAAATTGGGTTTTCCACAAAGTTCCAGAAGTACCCTCTGGACTTAGGTAAAATAGTGTCAATACTCTGAGAGCTCTGACGTTAGGGAGAGAATCAGTCAATTTTAAATAATGGAGGGCCTTCCCCCTACATTGCCCTTTCCTTATCATTTCTTAATTTTTGATGCTTATTAGAAATTAGCATAAATACCCAAAACACTTTATTCTTCAAGCGTTTACTATCACCAAAGTGTAAATCACAAGGGATAGGGAACTGACAGGGGGAGAAGAGCACTGTTCCACTTTGAATGCCCTTTCTTATGAGAAGTAATAACTGCTGGTTAATTCCAAACAGATAAAATAGAATTAAACATAATTTGAAGTTCTGCTGTCTTCAGTTTTTGCATAAATCCACCCAGCACAGAATCAGGCACTTAAGACGTACCCCATAAATGCTCATTAAGGGAAAGAATCTACTAGGTCCATATCCATAACTCAAAGAATGAATTACACTTACCAGCCAGCATAAATCCAACTTCCCTTGGCTGGCAGATCCATAAGCCAGGGAAGGTTTATTACAAAACATGAATGCCTCTAACTGTTTCAGCTGCCTTGTTCCAGCTCTGCCAGATAAAAAGTTGGGGGGTGGGGTGGGGAAAGGAGAGCAAGGGAAGCTGCTGCTGATTTCCTCAATCTTAAACCACCTTCTGGGAAAATAGGGGAAATTAGTTAAGTCACCTGCTGACATGGGTTTCCACGGTGTCCTTTACAAGGAGCTCTAACCATCACTCTGCATGCCTGCGTGCTCTTGGAACTCAATCAGCCCCTTGATGGGTTCTGAAGACCTTGGCACAGGCGTCTGTCATTACCAAGATCCTTCTCCTTTGATTTCACTATCTTTGCACATATGCTGTCATTGGCCTCACATTCCTTCCTTCTCCTCTATCAAAGGAGAGTAATTTTGTTTGAGCCATTCCCCTCAAAAGCCATGCGTCCCCCTTAGGAACTCTTTGGACCACATCCACACAGACTGTTGTCTCACCAAACAACAAGGCATTACTATCCCACATTCTTTCCAAGGACATAATTAAACCCTTTGCTTTAATGACCATGGGGGAAGAAGTATAAATTATCATCCCTGGCTTATTTCTAATAGGTAATCCTACTCGCAGTGACATAAACACTTACCTATGTTTGCTAAATGTTTCCTTTCTAAGTTACAGTGTCCAGAGCCATTTGTTTTATAACAGAGGAGCTGTACTCTGTGCAGTTGTTTTCTTCCATTCTCCTTAGACCCAAATCACCGACTTTTTAATCTATAAATACACCTCTTTCCTAAGCTATAGGCTTTTAAAAATTTACTTCCAGGGTTAAGGAATTTGGCCAACACTCACTTTATGAAAAAGTCCTATCTTTCTCACTTGCACCTTTCTGTTCTTTCAATTTGTATGCTCAGCCCTCCTGCAACCTCATATGTGGGATATTAGACAAAGAAATTCACACAACCTTAATGCATTAGAGGTATGTCCTCAACACCTTCAACTAAAATACTTATCTCCTGTGCTATATTTTAATTTAGTGTATTATTAAAGTCTAAACCTAGGAAATTAACATAATTGCATGGAAAAAAAGACTTTTAGGAAAGAAAGTCTCACTTTTGATCTCTGCTAGCATTCCTTAGATAATACCTGTCTCTCACCCATTCCTCCAAACCATATATTGATTCACTTTTATTTTGGGTCAAACAAACCTGGTGAAGTATACTGACATTTGAGTTCAGAACTAAAGCACGAGGTTTCCTGGTCTGCAACCTCAAATTATGTCCAGACTTTTTGAGATGCTATTCTTTATAAATTAAAAGTAAATTGCAGCAAGTGCAAATAGTTTCCCAGATCAAGTATTACTTGTCCAAGTGGGATTCTTCAAGTTTTTTGTGTGTACCTAATTTAAAATGCTTATTTTGAATGACTTTTGAGGTCAAACTTTCAAGATAGAATCCATGAAGGGAACTATCACATTTATTAGTGTAATTGAATAAAATATTAATAACAAACTAATTTTTGTCTAGAAACAGAGATAATCCAAACTATGGATCAAGTTTGGCTTTCACAGTAGGATGACCCATTGTACCAGTTTTCCCGGAATTGTTCTTATTTTAAAGCTGAAAATCTCACATCCTGGGAACCCCTCAGTTCTGGGAAAACCATGGGTCACCTTATTTTCAGAAAAGCTTACAAAACATCACCAACAATTTATAGCATATGTTTTTAATCATCTATCTTGAGAGCAACAGAAGAAAATCATCAATATGGACAAAAGAGACTAACCATTTAAGACCTAGTACAGTAAAATATGTTGTATACTTTTGATGAGGTTTGGGGCAAGCTGCCCCAGAATGTGCCATTTTTGCATCTGCTTTAACTGAGCTGAAGGCAGTTAAAGCCTTAACACTCAAGAAGAGCTTTCTACCTCCCCCTTACCTGCTTAAAAGAAACGGTAATGGAGTCCTGTACCAGGAAGAGAACTATTACCAGAAATAATTTTTTTACATCAGAAAGACTTATCTGCATGGCATGGCAAACATTTCTTTACCAAACATTTGCTCTTCCCATCTTCCTGTTAGTTGTCTTCCTTCACTTTGAAGCCCCAAACACTTAGCCTCTTCTCCTTAGTTCAGGGTGGTATATAAACCTTAATAGCCTGTCCTTGAATCTCACATCTTTGGAACTCCAATATGAATGAAGTTAAATTTATTTGGTTTCTTCTGTTAATGTGTTTTATGCCAGTTTAATTATAAGACCAGCCAAATTACTTAAAAGAGAAGAAAGATAAAATTTCCTCCCCTCTGCTTTGGTTATTCAGAAATATTTATAGTATCTAATATGTCAGCTACCAGCTAGAAATTACTGATGTTGTAACAAGTGTTTATAATAGATACTAGATACTGTTTTATACACACACACACACACACACGCACAGAAGACAGGAAAAAAGGGAGCAAGGGAGCATGGCAGGAAACGGCAGAAAGAAATAATTTTAAAATTCACAAATTTAAGCATTTATGGTTCTAAACAGTCATGTGAACATAAACTGAATATGACATTTGGGACAGCACTGAGGCTAACAGTGATTTTAAAATAGAAACAAGTACTTTGTTTCAAATGAGACCTAATATGCAGGCCAAATGAAAAATTTTAATCCTACATTAAATCTAAGAAATACAATGTTTTAAACATTTCTGAATATGATATAACTGTGGCCTATTAGCTAAGGTCCATTCTGGAATTCTCTTTGAAGAAAGGATGTAAAATGTTTATGGTGCCAGGTGAAAGCAGGAAAATACACAACCCCTAAATCTATCTCTTTACCATATTGATTACCTTAAGCTGTTTAGTTTTAAGAAAGAACAGACATAGGTGAAGCTCTGAAAACTCAGGAGCAGTTACTTTCATAAGAGACATTGACATTTATAAGGGAAATCTTCTTTTGAAAGGGAGTACCTTGCTGTACCAGGAAGAGAAGGATGCTCCCAAGTCGTCAGAAACTCATCAATTGGAAAGACTTGGACTAAAATCTGCCTCAGAGCCTTACTTTTGTTTACTGCAGTTTTTCTGGTAATCTTCCAAAACTGTCCTCCTTCCCTTCTGCCCTTCCTCCCCAACATCTTTATTCTTTAGCTAGAGATGTTACTTAAGGCGGTGGCTCTGGCCATTTCTGAGGGTTTTCCTGGGTATCTCACAAGTATACAGGAGTTATGCATCCTAAACTTCTGTTTTTCTCCTGCACACCAGCCCTTTTACTACTTGGGGGGAGGGGATCTTATCAAACAACCTAAAACAACCTATGTCACCAGCTAGACCCCACAACCTGATCTTTATTATCCACTGCTTGTACTCACTTTTGGCCCATATTTTTCTGGAAACTCTTTTGTCCATCTTATTATCTCTTAACTAAGGCAAATGGAAAGCAAAACTGTCCCCTCAAAAGCTATAACAACAGCCCTACAAGACCTCCAGCTGAGCCAGACCACCCAGACCAGTTTAAGCCAAAGCCCTGACTTCACACCTATACAAGACCATGGAGTGACCTCTAAAATGACAGACAACTACCTTCATGTCATTGTGATACTAAAATTTCTGCCCAAGGAGCAGCACAAGCCTCAAGTATATAACATACAGTGCATGTATAGGTATGTTTCCTTAAGGTGTATGTGTAACCTTATGCCCACTTCCACATGCGATGAGAAGAATCTCCTTCTTAAATAGTCATCCTCCAGGGGCACCTGGGTCAGTGGGTTAAGCCTCTGCCTTCAGCTCAGGTCATGATGGTCCTGGGATCCAGCCCCGCATCAGGCTCTCTGCTCAGCGGGGAGCCTGCTCCTCCCCACCCCCGCCTGCCTCTCTGCCTACTTGTGATCTCTCTCTCTCTCTGTCAAATAGATAAATAATAAATAAATAAATTGTCATCCTAACCCTGAATAAAAAGAACCTATCCACCCTAGCTTGGGGAGTCACGACTTTGGAAGTTATTCCCTGTGATCTCATTTGCTACAAATAAATTTTACTTTTATTTTTGTTAAGTTTTATGACTCAACTTGGTATAGTTTCTAACTGCAACTCATCAAAGAGTGAGCTCACGTTAGGTCAGTTACCCCTAGAAGGGTAGAGGAAAAATAATGTTTCCTCCCTCACTATAAGCACAGAGTGGGGCATTAAGGACGTGCCCCCAAAGATCTGTAATTGGAAGCAGTGGAATGTACAGTTTAAATAGGATCTGAAAGAAGGTTATGTCCAGGATTTAATAACAGTTTTGGATGCACATCTGTGCAAAGTTACTCACGAGTTACTCCAAACTAACAAAGATTATCAAATAGTGAAGAACTATTCTAGCTACTTAACATTGCCCATCAAACTTTCTAATGTTTCCCTAATTTGTTCTCTTGACTGGGTCTGGGTATTTCATACATTTTTCAATTTTCTCAAACTTCCTACCAATCCCTGCCATCCACATGAAAACATAATTTCACTGTATTTTTCACAGGAAAGGCTAATGCAGTCTGTAAATTCTCAACCACTCAGTTAACAAAGTTTCCTACATACACACTTAGCCTTTCTCTTGTTATAATAAACTCTATTTATTTCTAAGACACATTGTGTAAAAAACTGGGAAACCTATCGCCTCCCAGCCTCCAAGGAATGCACATTACTCATTTTGCCTTTCATACCATACCCCTTCCTGCCATTAGCACTTTACTTTTCTCCAATTTACCTCATTTATGAAAAACAAAAATGAAGCATTAACAACATTAGCAAACCCCCTTAACCTTGTATATGTTCTCTAATGGCCCAAGCCTATCACTCTTTTTCCTTCTTCAAAGCAAATTCCTTACGAAAAGGTGACCATATAAGCATGAAAAATTTAGATACTGTACTATGCTTTCTGTGTCTGTTAAGTTGGAAATCAATAACAAAAAAGTAAAAGTAAATAATCATTTAAAAAGATTTACAAGCATACTTCTAAATAGGCATGGTCACACCTATAAAGAAATAAATCCTAATGGAATATTTGAACATATTTAGAAATTAAAGAGTGTACATAAAACTTGTCAGATGCAGATAAAGCTTTACTTTGAAGAATATATAATCACAGGTATTAGGAATAAAATACTGGTTTATATTAGAATAGCGAGGAAAGAGTACATTTCAAGTAATTCAGAATGACAGAAAATAAAAGGGACTAGAAGAAGAGAAGAATAAAGATAAGAGAAACATGGGCTAAAGTAGAAAGAAAGACTATATGAAAATAGATCAGCAGAACAGAGACTGATTGTTTAGAAAAAGCTTTAAAAAGGAAAAAAAATGGTGGCAAGTATGATCAAGAAAATTTTTTTAAAAAGGAGGTATCATTCAACAAAGGGAAGAATTCAAAGGTGACCATGATTACATAATTTATGAAAGGACACAAAAGTTCCTAACATAAATATTTTCAACAATTTCATACCAATTAAATTTAAAAATCTGGTTTAATGTAACTGTTTAGAAGGATACAATTTTCCAATATTGAACCATTTCCCTGACTTAGCCTGTAACCATTAAATACACTGAATCAGAAGGCAAAATCTATTCAGAGAAATACATTAGGCACACACAATTTTCAACATGAGTATTATCAGATATTCGAACAGCTGATCTTACTTAAACTTTCAGAAAATACAAGAAGAAAGAATGAATCATTTTTGGATTTTCTAATTTTTGAGCCTTTTTGAACTTTATATAAAATGTGAAACACCCAAAAATAAAATAATAGCGTTTAGTTTTCTAGTGAACCTAGATACAAAATCCCTAAGTAAAACATGAGTATATGGAATCTAGCATTATATTTAAAAGATACTTATACCAAATTGGATACATATTAGTAATACAAAGACAGAAGGGCTATTAATGTAACTGATGGCATTAGCAGTTTTTTTTTAAGATTTATTTATTTGATAGAGAGAGGCAGGGAGAGACGGAACACAGCAGGGGAGCTGGAGAGGAAGAAGCAGGGAACCTGATGCCGTGGCTCAATCCCAGGATGCCAGGACCATGACCTGAGCTGAAGGCAGATACTTAATGACTGAGCCCCCAGGTGCCCCACATTAATAGTTTTAAAAAGAAATCTACCAAATAGAAGTTACTCGTTCATTTAAAATTCCTTAGTAAAATTAGAATTATGAGAAATATTCACTAACTAAAAGTTATTTGGAAAACAAAAGAAACAATTAATTATAATTAATGCCAAAAAGTAACATAATTCTCTTTAAAACTAGAACAAGACAAGTAAATTCACCAATATGGTTTTTCTGCCTCAGTTCCTATATACTGTAACCTGCTAATCTGTCTTCTTCCTCCATTGTTCTTCTGAAATGTTCTCAACAAAATCAAACATGATTCTCTTGCTGTTTAGCCTAAAGGACTTCCACTGATCCACTGTGATAGGCAAAATAACCCCCCTACCAAAATGTCCACATCCTAATCCTGGAAACTGAGACTCTATTATAGCATTTTTCAAAGGAGATTTTGCAAATGTAACAAACATAGTATGATGAACCCAATCTAATTAATATGAATCCTTAAAGACACTTTCCTAGTTGCAGTCAGAAATAGAAGTACAAGATTTGACAAAGGAAGGAAGGTTACAGAGATATGATATGACTAATCCTGGAGATGCAGAAAGGGGGTGTCATGATCAAGGAATGTGGGCAGCCTCCACAGCTAGAAAGAACAGGGACAGATTGTCCCCTAGAATCTTAAGGAAGGAACACATTCCTCTTGACTAGTTTATTGAGGCCCTTGTCAGACTTCTGATCTTTAAAACTATAAGGAAACACATTTCTGCTGTTGTAAATAATGAAATCACCATTTGGTACAGCAGCAAGAAAAAAAAACTAATATATTCACCTTATTGTGTTTTCTATAGCTTTTGATATCATTTACCACTTCTTCCTTGAATTACTATCTCTTCCTGGTTCTACAATTTCATGTTCCTCTGCTTTCCCTCCTTTGTTTAGAGCAGATCCCCCTCAAGACACTTGGAGGGTGGTTCTTCTTTTATTAGTAGTATTATTCTTTTTTTTTACTGTGTTATGTTAGTCACCATTTCAAAAAGTGTTGATGTAATTTTGGTAATTCCTCTCTAGCCTAACAAGTTTTCCACCTAACTCTGCTTTGTTTACATCTTTTATACCAGTGATTCTCAATCAGGGACAATTTTGCCCTCCAGGGGACAGATGACAATGTCATTGTCATTTTGGGGATGCCATAAATGGTGGATGTAATGGGAATCCACAGCAAAAAGGCCAGAGGTGTTGCTAAGTACCCTACAAAGCACAAGACAAATCAACACAACAAAAATTATCTTGTACAGAATGTCAGTAGCATTGAGGTTGACAGACTCTGATCACATAGGCTGATGACTTCCAAATCCCCCCTTTCAACTTAGATCTTGACCCAGAGCTACACACAAATATATCTAACTGCTCCACATCTAAAAAGGAAAGGATAATCTTTTCCTCAAATTTGCATTTCCTAAAGTTTTTCTTATTAAAATAAATAACCACAGCATTTTTCCAGTTTCCGAACCTGCTGTCTTGGATATTATTCATATCTCCTTCAAATTTGATCATTGCCCAAATGTCATTACTTTGCCTTCCCTAAAACTTCATGTAAACCTGGACTTCTCATCTCTCTCAGGGTTCTTTATCTCTGTCTAGATTATGCTGGAGCCATCATATACAAATAGTAACTTTTGCATAATTAACTTTACTTGTTCTGCAAAAATAAATAGGGCAAAATTCTTTGAACAGCGTAGGCAATTCCAACTATTTTAACTTCATAATGGGTTGCGCCAGAGCCAGCAAGAGATGAGATAGTTGTGCTTGACTTTGATGTGTAAGCTTCTTGTTGACCTAAGCCTGTAGACAGTTTTGAAAAGTACAATATAACTCCTAAATGCAATCTAACCATCCATTTAATCAATCACATGGCGGACACTTTAACCACTGAAGGAAAAAGTACCTGTGTTGTGTATCTATTTAGAGATAGTATGTTGATCCCAAACTGGTACTTTCTTGGTTGATTTTGAGGCATTTCTGACCACCAACAATGCTTTTGAGCTTACCTATTGAATTTAGAAACAAATGACCACTCGGGTATGAGTCTACTGCACTGAAGCAGACACCTTCTCCCCAACACTTCTATAGCAGCTGAGGTAAATTCTAAACAATAAAGCTAGTTATTATTATCTAGGGTAAAATTTTCAAAGCCTTCTCATTATAGACAGGGCAAAATCCAAACTCATTTTGGGGGAATAAAATACTTTTCAGGATCTAGTTTAATCTCTTTAGCCTTTTTTCTCACCTTTTCTCCTCTTATAGGCAAAGGATACATAATAGCACTATCAACTTAATAATACTCTCAAAAATCTTCAATCTAACAAGATTTAGGATAAATTGGCAGATTCCTAGCATCAAAGACTAAACTTTATAAAGAAAGCTAGCTTCTGGAGTGTATTTAATACATTTAGAGAGAATTTGTGGAAAATAAGATTGGGTAGAAAGCTTCCTATTGTCCTGGTATTGGACCCAACAAGAGCCAGCACCCTCTCTCCTTCTTACACATTAGCAGAAGCCAGTTAGTGGGCTAATTGCCTCTATTTACACAACTCACATGTTTTGTACTTATCCCTGTAAGAAGGCCCCTAAAGAAAGGAGGGAATGAAAGTGAGTGTGAAAGCAGAGTCAAGTGTGGTTTCTCTAGCTCAGATTTACATGCTGATTCCTTCCCATCACACCAGGAAAGCAGGTTGGATGGAAAGGGTGCATGGAACTGAAGTTGGATCTCAAATGCTAGGGCACTGGGCAATGGGGAAGCTTCCAAAGCATTTACACATGTACTCCAGGGAATTTTTGGAAGCAGCCATCTCAAAGAATTGGTGCACCTGCATGCCCAGTTCAAGGAAAAGATTTTGTCTCTGTTCTTTAGTAAATCCTTCCTGTTCCGACATCAGAAAAGCAAGGAGAGAATTAAAAGAGCCCAGGTCCCTCCAGCCAAGGTCAGAGCAAAGGCAGAGGTGGGGGAGGGTGCAGACAAGATCAGATGTTGAAAGACCAAGATCAGTTGAAAAACAGGATCAGTAGGTTGAACTTCCTTGTGCTTCTAATTCAATGAAAGTGACTCGAAATGGTGTCACAGTGTAGGGATGGAGAAGGATGACTGTATATGCATAAATACATGTTATTTCCTAGAGATGGGAGAAAAAATAATTCTATTTCAAGTTTAACATCACCTCAAGCTAAGGTTGTTCAATAGATGGTTTAATTTACAATTCTGATACATAAAATATCAAGAAAAATCACCCTAGAGTACAGTAGAGGAGAAAATGATTTTAAGAATAACTACTCATTAAAAAATATTTGAGGTGGCTAACTTTTACTTTAATCTCTATACTTTTATTCTGTTGTGAATAAACATTATACAGAGATAAACAAAAAAAAATTCTTAATCCCATCACTCACAAAACTGCTGACATCAAAGTGTATATTACATGTAAATGGTAAGAAAATATATACAAAAGGCTTTGATATGAAATTCAAATATCTTTCTTTTCTATTCTTACAACCAGTCTCCTCTGTACATTTCCTCAAAGGTACCCATATTTTAAAAAATTTATCCTTCAGCATATACACTAGTGTATATAATATTTGTTTATTTTTACCAAAGGACCCTTTATTTCCACTTCAAAACAAGTAGATTTACCTCATTCTATTTAACACCTGAAGTATGTATTTTTTTTAAGATTTTATTTATTTATTTATTTGACAGACAGAGATCACAAGTAGGCAGAGAGGCAGGCAGAGAGAGAGGGGGAAGCAGGTTCCCTGCTGAGCAGAGAGCCCGATGCCTGGCTCGATCCCAGGACCCTGAGACCATGACCTGAGCTGAAGGCAGAGGCTTAACCCACTGAGCCACCCAGGCGCCCCTGAAGTATGTATTTTTTAAGTACTTCTCAACCAATGGATATTTAATATATTCTAGCTTTTTGCTGTTAAAAAAAAAATAATGCTGCAAAGTATATCCTGTGCATGTATGTTGGCTTCTTTTGTGAAAAATAGGGTTCCTGTTTCAACATAAATATGCCAACACTGAACACCATAAACTTCTTTAAATAGTTGCCAATATGATGGGTTAAAATACTATCTATTGTTTACTTTGATTTATATGTATTTAACAATGAGACTGAGTTTTTCATGTACTTAATGTCTTAATTTTTTTCTGTGAAATAGTCATGCATATACCATATCCATTTTTTTCCTACAGAAGTCTTCCTCTTTTTCTATTAATTCACATAAAATCTTTGTAAATCAGGTACAATTTACTTTTTGTTTGAAATCTGCATTGTACTAATTTTTCACAGGTATGCATTTTATTTAACTTTTTCTAGGTTATTTTTATCATACGAAGGTTGAAAATATTTAATTAGTAAAATTTACTTAATCTTTTCCCCTTTATGGATTTTTGGTCCCCTGTATGATTCACCAAATACCCTACCTTTTTCCAAGAAACAAATCCATTCTTATTTCCTTATCACAAGCTTATGAATTAAATTTTCACAACTACATTAAAACTTCACTTGGGAATTTATTTTCATTTACTGAGAAAGACATATAAAATTAGATGATTGGTCATTTCTCAGTTGTATATTATAGACTAATCCTTGTTCCCCTACTCATTTGACATGAAGCTCCATCACACATAGAATATCTCTATCTCTTAAGTCAGGAATAAAACATCAATCCCCAATGTCACCACTGTTCTTAGCCTTTTTCTAGAGGAAGGAGCTAATGTAACTTGAAAACTGCAGAAATAAGAAATGCCAAAATTATAAAGGAGAAGGAGACATTATCACTTCCTCTCAGATAATTCCATTATAATACCAGAATCTTCCCTCACAAAATCAACTGAAAAACTACTGGAAAAGAGTAACTAGGTTGGTGATAAAATTAGCAGTTCTTCAACTGGCTCATTCTCTAAAGTATTAGAGTTATCACTATTGAATCATTTTTCCTTTCATGCCATGAACTTTAACTGGTCGTGATATACTGGTATATTATACTTCTGTATAATTTAATTCAACTTGCTAATATAGGCATTCCTTGTTATCTGAATTAAACCAGTTCTGAAAACAGCTTGGATATAAAGTTTTGAATAACAGGAGCCTTTGTTCCATTATTTTAAATGTGAAAAATAATGCATTCCCAGCCTATTCCAAAATCCCAACCAATTTTCTCCAAATATCACTTAAGCCTCCTAGACACTTCCTTAATAACTCACTAAGAATTCCTTCATTGTATCATACATGCAAGACACTAATTACCTAATTATTTAATAACTGCAGAGATGCAAGGATATAAACGTGGGGGTGATACATAAAAATCCCATTTAGAATGCAATGACAGAACATTAGACTATATAAGGTTTGTTTTGAGCTGATAGGGAACAACAATGACTTGGAGACCTGTTACATAATCATCAGAATTTAGTGCTAAGGGAGGTGGGAAAACCCTAATCCAACACAGAGTAAGTTAGGCCTCGTAGAATGTAGTTTTCAGAGACAGAAACCAGTCCAGGATTTTTTTTTTTTTTTTTTTTTTTGGTAAGTGACACATAGTAAAAAAATCTTAAATCATTATTAGCCCTGGAATATCAGTTAAGTTGTGTGACTGCTTTAGTCCAAATGGTCCAGTTAAATCATACAGCTATAACTGACAAGTTCATCCTGGGCTGTTTAGCTACATTTTGACTTGCTTTTTCTAAGAAGATGATGTGTATTTCATCATTATACCATGTGCCATCGTTTTCTTTCTTTTTTGTTTTAATTTTTTCATTATGTTAAAATTAATTTTTTATTACGTTAGCCAACATGCAGTACACCATTAGTTTGTGATGTAGTGTTCCACGATTCATTTGTTGTGACCTGTTGTTCACCAGACCATAGTTTTAAGACCCAGACCTGCAGAAAAGGTATTTTTCAAAGGTAGCTACACCTGCATTTCACATTTTGTTCAAGCCCAACTCAAACACAGTGGATGCCAGACAAACCTCCATCAGACTAGCTGTCTCTGACACACATTCCTGAGGCAACCCACAGACAGACAAGGGCCAATTTCTTTCAACCCCATTTAGATAATCTAGTCCCTCTTTTTATTTACCTGTTAAGTTAGCATCACTATGAATGTTTCCCTTTTTTACTAGTTCACTGGTTAAACTTGATTGTTTTAAGAAGATACCTCGGAGGGCAATGAGGTAGACATCAGCAAGTGTCTAGAAACATGATAATTTGACTTGATCTTTGTTATTGATGCTACACAGAGAAGAGAATATATAGAGACTATATGGGCCATACAAGGCCAGCCACTTCTCTTATTTAGTAAAACCATGTGTCCTTCAATACAATAAAAAATTCGAATATCTACATCACTTTATTAATATACATTTTTTATTTTTTTTAATATTTTATTATTTAACAGAGAGACAGAGATCACAAGTAGGCAGAGAGGCAGGCAGAGAGAAAGGGGGAAACAGGCTCCCTGCTGAGCAGAGAGCCCGATGCGGGGCTCGATCCCAGGACCCTGGGATCATGACCTGAGCCGAAGGCCGAGCCTTGACCCACTGAGCCACCCAGGCACCCCAATATACATTTTTTTAAAAAAGCATTTGCCCTGTAGGTTCACCAGTTAGTATCTCTTGTAAGTGATGAGTAAAGGCAGAATTTTCTTCTTCATTTGAAGGATTATTATACAAAATACTTATAGGAATAAAAAAGAGAACCATAAACTGAGTTTGTACAGAATGGCCTCTAGATCAATTCTGCCCATTTCTATTATCTGGGTATGTCATAACTCCTCATTTCAGTTTTCTTGTTTATAAAAAGAAGCAGCTTGGAATAATCTCCAAGATTTTCCAGTTTTGCAATCCCATGAGTTTTATACTCTCTGAAAAAATTTCGCAGGGACACACCTAACTAACTAGTCTGGATTCAGGGTTTTCAATGTTTAAATACTTCCACCAAATGGGTTATTCATTTAAAACATGTTCTCATTAAACTGCCTTTTCTTTCATAGAGTTTATTTATGCTAGATTAACACAAATCATTACAACAATGACAAAAAGAATGTGTGTAACTACTTCAAACTCAGACACTGATCTTTTTTAAAAAAATAAAGTTAAAATCATTTAGGACATTTTACAAATTTACTATTTATTTTTGTCTTTTCACAGCTTCTGAACTGTCTGATTTTCTGAAAACCACATCAGTCACTTGCATAAACATAGGAAGGAAGACTTTCATTATGATTAGACAGTCATGCTTTCCCCAGGAGGTAATCTCAGAAGAAATCTATTCTTGTGGAATTAAAAGTTCAAAGAGACCTGGGTAATTTTCTGATAAACATCCTCTACATTTCATGTTTTAATCATGATTCAGCTTTTATGTTTTGGTAATTATTCAATTTCTAATGACAGCATCATAGGTTTGTATAATTCAGACATAAATAAAAGGTTCCACAGATTAGCCTATTCATACCATATCAGGAAAATATTTTATTTGTTCTGCTACTTTAAAATGTATGCAGTTATCAAGGTTTTCCTGGAAAATACTTCTATCCTGTTCAACTCCTGAAGTTTCCAGCATAGAGGTAAAAGCACTCCTTAGCCTCAAGATTCTATTTGCCATGCCACCCTACATATGTGAAGTCTTTTAGAATCTGTCCCATTATGCTGGTCTTCTCTTCTTTAAACACCTTAAATCTGAGTCAAAATCAGAAAGCCATGAGATTTTTACTTGCAGTGCCAATGCCTTCTCAATAAAAAATACAAATCCGGGACGCCTGGGTGGCTCAGTTGGTTGGACGACTGCCTTCGCCTCAGGTCATGATCCCGGAGACCCGGGATCGAGTCCCGCATCAGGCTCCCAGCTCCACGGGGAGTCTGCTTCTCCCTCTGACCTTCTCCTCGCTCATGCTCTCTCACTGCCTCTCTCTCAAATAAATAAATTTAAAAAAAAATACAAATCCATCTGACTGGGGGATATTTTAAGGAAAGTTTTTTTGTTGTTGTTTTGCTTTAACATTTGCTATTCTTTTCAGAAATTCCTCCTCTATTCTCATAATTTCTGTCCATTATAGTCTTTCTTTGGTTAGATTTTTCTTCTTTAAAATCCTTTCCCATTCATATTTTCCATCCTAAAATTTCAATTTAATCTCAATATAGAGCAAGAGGGACACAATCCACGTCTGGGGGCCCAGACTCCTTCCATCTATTTGTATGCAGAGGGCAAGCCTCTTTTCAGAGCAAGGGGCAATTTAAATGGGACATCAACACCTTGCCCCCTTCCACTGGCATGCCTGTTCTTGCCATCACTATTGGTACTGAGGTCAGCAGACTTATTTTTAGGTCTGAGGCTGGAAGGAGCCCTTGCTGACTTCTACAATATGGGGTTGATATGTTACTGACATTCTGAAGGACATGGTTAAAGAAAGTAATAATGCCCATAGTAATTAGTTACTTAACCATTTAGCCTACATATATCCGCGTAACCAATAGTGTTGTTTGTAAGTAGGAACATAAGACATAAACAGTACCACTTAAATGTAGTAAATGAAAAAAGTCATGAATTTTGAGGTGTGGCAGGCCTGTTTTCAAATAAGGAGCCTGCCACTCTTTGGCTTTCTGAATTCAGGCAAGACTCAAAGTATCTCTAAGCCTTGGTTCCATGTTTATAAATAAGTGTAACAACTGTATCTACTTTACCAGTAGCTTGGGAAGGATAAATGAGATAATGTACATATAATGTTTAGAAGAGTATTTAGCCTAAATTCTCAGTCAATGATAGCTATTATATGTATTATTATTAACAGGTATATTGTAGACTTCATGGCATCAGAGATTATGTCCTCAAAATAGTGAACAGGACACAGAGCCTGATACAGACATAAACATGTGTTTAATTCAACTAAACTATATTTAATCACTATTTCTTAAATCTTCATTATGGAAATTCCATCCCATATACCAAATAACAAACTTGCCAATGAGGCCCTGGTGTTTAATTTATGAATAAACTATAGAATATGTTATTTTCACATGTTTTCTTAATACTTTGATAGAATATCAACATTAAGAGTAATGAGGATTATCAACATATGCTTATGTCCCTTCAGTCACATCGAGGTTTCATTATAAGAGGAATCAGTGGTACAGAGAATATAAATTAGATGCTCCATTTTTAAGAAAACACAAAAGCATTAAAAAGCAAGAAATTAAGAACAGATAAAAAGAAATACTTCTCCGCATAAAGCCAAGTTAGCCCATGGAAGTAGGTCCCAGAAGAAATCACTGAAGCCAATAGTTTAGTATGATTCCAAAAAGTATTAAGTGTGATGAAGCAAAATTTTGAAAGCAGCTTGCCAATTTATGCCTTCAGATTGTTAAAGGAAAATGAGATGTGCCCAGAGGAGTATGCACTCTGGCATGCAGAGAAACCAGAGGTGAACATCTAAAGGTCCATCTCAAAAGCTAAGTTGATGTTGCTTTTATAAACTGGCTTCCATTAGTTAAATATCCTAAATTTGTTACTAGAAAAAAACAAAACAAAACAAACAAACAAACAAAAACCTGAGACATTTAGAGACCGAACTAGAAAACTGTCATCTGTTTGCCATCGAAGAACCAGAAATTTCAAATAACCAGGATGGACTCTAATCTATTTTAGAAAGAAAGTTTTTAAAAATGGCAAAGAATGGGCGCCTGGGTGGCTCAGTGGGTTAAGCCTCTGCCTTTGGCTCAGGTCATGATCTCAGGGTCCTGGGATAGAGCCCCACATCGGGCTCTCTGCTCAGCGGGGAGCCTGCTTCCCCCTCTCTCTCTCTGCCTGCCTCTCTGTCTACTTGTGATCTCTCTCTGTCAAATAAATAAATAAAATCTTTAAAAAAAATAAAAATAAAAATAAAAATGGCAAAGAAGCCAACCGCTATGAATCATGCAGGAAGGAATATTCAAGTCAGAGCAGAGTCAGCCTGGTGTCCTTGGCAGGACAGCAGGCCCCACAGTGATGGCTCATACCCCTGACCACAGCAGAGGTAATGGCCTTTGACATAATTATTCGGTATTGGCCATTGTAAGATGGACTTCACATAAATGATCTTATTAATCTTTACAGACATGGGAGGCAGCTATTAGAACCTTTTGTTATTTTTAACCTGATGAAAAAGCTGAAGTCTTAAGACATATGGTCCTACTTCACGCAGCTAGCACAGAAAGAGCCAGAATGAAACTGAGTGGTCTGACCTCAGACTATTCAGCTGAGGATTCTCAGACCCTGATTGCTTTGATGAGCAATCATCAAAGGAAGATTATCTTCTGTTATAGTTTTATTGTTAATTGCTCCTTTCACATTATTTTTGAGTATGAATTCCATTAGAGATTACAATATACAAACTTCCTAAGTACATCCGAGTTTAATAGACAATGAGCAATAATATCTTATCATCTTGTGTACCTGAATATAAGAGGGTTTTACAGTAAGGACTTCAATCACATGAGCTCACTGACCATTTCCTTGGAAGTATATAATTTCATGTTACCCAGCACTCACTGAAGAGTGAGAGAAATAAAATGGGAGTGTGGATTTTGTGATATTTTTTTCGGCCCTGGTGATCACGTTTGTTGTTGCTGAATTTTCAGAAGGAAAATAAATGATTCTTTGCCAGAACTATCTCCTTTCCTATGTCACTGTGAAGTTTTCATCTACACAAAGGAACCAAATGGAAAATTCATTTAATTACCATAATAGTATCTGTCTTACACTGGGCACTCAATATTAGCCAGGATCTCAGATTCTCATGTTAAACACATATTTTTAATATTAATACTAAATATTATGAAATTTAATATAAAAATATTAAATATTTTTAATTATGGAAATATATCAAGTTAAGTAATTTGCATCCATACATAAAGGCAAGGGTGAGGTGGGGGTGTCTGGGTGGAAGACAGAACCAGGTCTACGGAACTTAAAGCCCAAATATTTGCCATTATCCTAACCTGCATCTTAGGGACAATTTACAGTTGGTCTTCTACTTCTAAGCTGACACTGTATATACAATGGACAGACAAAAATAACCATGTTCATTTAAACACAAAAACTAAGAGGAACGTGCCAAGAGTGAAATGTAAGTGTCACAGAGCCCAACTAATATTAAAGCCATCATCATTAATGCTTAGTTAATTACTAAAAATTGACATTAAGTGATCGAATATTAAGCACACCTTACACACTGCGTCAAGACTGCAAGGTGATTTTACAGCATGTCGAGATTTTTCCATTACTCTAGCAACAACGGCAAGGCAGGAAACAAGTATCACCATCTTATAACGAAGTCCAAGAATAATCAACAATTCATATATGATCACACCAAGTAAGTTCAAGAGCAGAGGCTGAACATAAACTTGGGTATTCTGACTTCAAATTCAGTGACTGAAAGAACCCTGTTTTGTTATTCTTTTGTAAACTAAGTTAATGGAACTTGCAGTAACATTAGTGAAGACTTTAAGGATGGGATTTATATCCCCATGAGGGTTGGTTCTAGCTTCAGCTCTGCTGTTTTCTAACTGAAAAAAAATTATCTCTCTGGACTGTCTCCAATCCATAAATACAAAGACAATTACAACCATGAAATAGAATTGTTTTGAGGACTAACTGGAAGATATCCCTGAATGTTTTTGGCAATTATATATATTTCACTGATAATCTCTGTGATCCCAAATTAATATTTTTCTTTTCTTAAATTATGTTATGTTAGTCACCATACAGTACATCATTAATTTCTGATCTAGTGCTCCAAATTTAGAACAAACTTTTTTTTCTTTTTTTGTAGAAAGTAAACAAATATTTCTATACTTAAGGTTAATAGTGGGTTCATGATACAAAACAAAAACAAAAACAAACAAAAAAACTGTTCTTTAAATTTTTTTTTTAAATTTAAAAAAAAAAATTTTTTTAATCTTTTCACTATTCTATTTGTTTTCAATCTCCCCTCTGGCTTCCACCAAAAATTGAAATAATTTCCCTTGCAGTTCTTATCATTAGAAACGCAATGTGTTCTGTCAAAGTCAATGTTCTTACATTCTTGAGATCTGGCCAAAAGTCAAGGTTCTGTCTGTGTTCTGAATACAGCATAACTCTTTCTCACACAGCACTCACACCATAGTTCCCGTGGCTACCTATTTAGTCACCTTACAGGCAATATACTGGCACAAAATTCATATCTTTCAATAGTTACCCTGAATGGAAATGGGCTAATTGCCCCAATCAAAAGACTGAGGGTATCAGAATGGATAAAAAAAACAAGATCCATTGATATGCTGTCTGTAAGAAACTTTAGACCCAAAGACACCTCCAGATTTAAAGGGTGGAGGTGGAAAACCATTTACCATGCTAATGGACATCAAAAGAAAGCTGGGGTGGCAATCCTTCTATCAGATAAATTGGGTTTTAAGCCAAAGACTATAATAAGAGATGAGGAAGGACACTATGTCATACTTAAAGGGTCTGTCCAACAAGAAGATCTAACAATTTTAAATATCTATGACCCTAACATAGGAGTAGCCAATTATATAAACCAATTAATAACAGAATCAAAGAAACACATCAACAATAATACAATAATAGTAGGGGACTTTACACCACCCCCCTCATTGAAATGGACAGATCATCCAAGCAAAAGATCAACAAGGAAATAAAGGCCTTAAATGACACTCTGGACCAGATGGACATCACAGATATATTCAGAACATTCCATCCCAAAGCAACAGAATACACATTCTTCTCTAGTGCACATGGAACGTTCTCCAGAAGGATCACATCCTGGGTCACATATCAGGTCTCAACCGCTACCAAAAGACTGGGATCATTCCCAGCATATTTTCAGACCACAATGCTCTGAAGCTAGAACTCAACTACATGAGGAAAGTTGTAAATAACTTAAATACATGGAGGCTAAAGAGGATCCTACTAAAGAATGAATGGTCAACCAAGAAATTAAAGAAAAATTGAAAAAAATTCATGGAAACAAATGAAAGTGAAAACACAACAGTTCAAAATCTGTGGGACACAGCAAAGACAGTCTTGAGAGGAAAGTATATAGCCAAACAAGCCTTTCTCAAGAAACAAGAAAGGTCTCAAGTACACAACTGAACCCTACACCTAAAGGACCTGGAGAAAGAACAGCAAAGAAAGCCTAAATCCAGCAGGAGAAGAGAAATAATAAAGATCAGAGCAGAAATCAATGAAATGGAAACCCAAAGAACAGTAGAACAGATCAACGAAAGTAGGAGCTGGTTCTTTGAAATAAAAGATTGATAAACCCCTGGCCAGCCTTATCAAAAAGAAAAGAGATGGGACCCAAACTAATAAAGTCCAGAATGAAAAAGGAGAGATCACAACCAATACCAAAGAAATACAAACAATTATAAGAACATATTATGAGCAATGATAAGCCAGCAAATTTGACAATCTGGAAGAAATGGATGCATTCCTAGAGATGTATAAACTACCAAAACTGAACCAAGAAAAAACAGAAAACCTGAACAGACCCATAGCCAGTAAGGAGATTGAAGCAGTCATCAAAAATCTCCCAACAAACAAGAGCCCAGGGCCAGATGGCTTCCCAGGGAATTCTACCAAGAATTTAAAGAAGAATTAATACCTATACTCCTGAAATTGTTCCAAAAAATAGAAATGGAAGGAAAACTTCCAAACTCATTTTATGAGGCCAGCATCACCTTGATCCCAAAACCAGACAAAGACCTCATCAAAAAAGAGAATTACAGACCAATATCCTTGATGAACACAGATGCAAAATTTCTCACCAAAATACTAACCAATAGGATCCAACAGTACATTAAAAGGATTATTCACCACGACCAAGTGGGATTTATTCCAGGGCTGCAAGGTTGATTCCACATCTGCAAATCAATCAATGTGATATAATACATTAACAAAAGAAAAAATAAGAACCATATGATACTCTCAGTAGATGCTGAAAAAGTATTTGACAAAGTACAGCATCCTTTCCTGATCAAAACTCTTCAATGTGTAGGGATAGAGGGTACATACCTCAATATCATCAAAGCCATCTATGAAAATCCCACAGCAAATATCATTCTCAATGGGGAAAAACTGAGAACTTTTACTCTAAGGTCAGGAACACGGAAAGGATGTCCACTATCACCACTGCTATTTAACATATTACTAGAAGTCTTAGCCTTGGCAATCAGACAACAAAAATAAATAAAAAGTCACCCAAATCGGCAAAGAAGAAGTCAAACTCTCACTCTTTGCAGGTGATATGATACTTTATGTGGAAAACCCAAAAGACTCCACTCCAAAACTGCTAGAACTCATACATGAATTCAGTAAAGTGTCAGGATATAAAATCAATGCACAGAAATCAGTTGCATTTCTATACACCAACAGCAAGACAGAAGAAAGAAAAATTAAGGAGTCGATCCCATTTACAATTGCACCCAAAACCATAAGATACCTAGGAATAAACCTAACCAAAGAGGCAAAGAATCTGTACTCAGAAAACTATAAAGTACAAACAAATTAAGGAAGATGGGGTGCTTAGGTGGCTCAGTCATTAGGTGTCTGCCTTCAGCTCAGGTCATCTAGGGTCCTGGGATCAAGCCCCATGCCTGGCTCCCTGCTCAGTGGGAAGCCTGCTTCTCCCTCTCTCACTCCCCCTGCTTGTGTTCCCTCACTCACTGTGTCTCTATCTGTCAAATAAATAAATAAAATCTTTAAAAAAAAATTAAGGAAGACACAAAGAAATGGAAAAATGTTCCATGGTCATGAATTGGAAGAACAAATATTGTGAAAAGGTCTATGTTATATAAAACAATCTACACATTTAATGCAATCCCTATCAAAATCCCATCAATTTTTTTTAAAAGAAACAGAACAAATAATCCTAAAATTTATATGGAACCAGAAAAGACCCCAAATAGCCAGAGGAATGTTGAAAAAGAAAGCCAAAGTTGGTGGCATCACAATTCCAAACTTCAAGCTCTGTTACAAAGCTGTCATCATTGAGACAGTATGGTACTGGCACAAAAACAGACACATAGATCAATAGAACAGAATAGGGAACCCAAAAATAGACCCTCAACTCCATGGTCAACTAATCTTCAACAAAGTAGGAAAGAATGTCCAATGGAAAAAAGACAGTCTCTTCAACAAATGGTGTTGGAAAAATTGGACAGTCACATGCAGAAGAATGAAACTGGACCATTTCCTTATATCACACATAAAAATAGACTCAAAATGGATGAAAGACCTCAATGTAAGACAGGAATCCATCAAAATCCTTGAGAAGAACACAGGCAAAAACCTCTTCGACTTCAGTCACAGCAACTTCTTCCTAGAAATGTCGCCAAAGGCAAAGGAAGCAAGGACAAAAAGGAACTATTGGGACTTCATCAGATCAAAAGCTTTTGCACAGCAAAGAAAATAGTCAATAAAACCAAAGACAACTGACAGAATGGGTGAAGATATTCACAAATGACATATCGATAAGGGGCTAGTATCCAAAATCTACAAAGAACTTATCAAACTCAACACCCAAAGAACAAATAATCCAATCAAGAAATGGGCAGAGGACATGAACAGACATTTCTGCAAAGAAGACGTCCAGATAGCCAATAGACACATGAAAAAGTGCTCCACATCATTTGGCATCAGGGAAATGCAAATCAAAACCACAATGAGATACCTCACACCAGTCAGAATTGCTAAAATTAACAAGTCAGGAACGGCAGATGTTGGAGAGGATGCAAGAAAGGGGAACCCTCCTACACTGTTGGTGGGAATGCAAGCTGGTGCAGCCACTCTGGAAAACAGCACGGAGGTTCCTCAAAATGTTGAAAATAGAGCTACCCTATGACCCATCAAATGTACTACTGGGTATTTACCCTAAAGATACAAATGTAGTGATCCAAAAGGGCATGTGCACCTGAATGTTTATAGCAGCAATGTCCACGATAGCCAAACTATGGAAAGAACCTAGATGTCCATCAACAGATGAATGGATAAAGAAGTTGTGATACACACACACACACACACACACACACACACAATGGAATACTGTGCAGCCATAAAAAGAAATGATATCTTGCCATTTGCAACGATGTGGATGGAACTAGAGGGTATTATGCTAAGCAAAATAAGTCAATCAGAGAAAGACCATTATCATATGAGCTCTCTGATATGAGGAATTTGAGAGGCAGAGTTGGGAATTTTGGAGGGAGGTAAGGAAAAAATGAAACAAGATGGGATCGGGAGGGAAACAAACCATAAGAGACTCAATCTCACAAAACAAACTGAGGGTTGCTGGGGGGATATGGAGAAGGTGGCTGTGTTATGGACATTTGGGAGGGGATGTGAAATGCTGTGAAGTGTGTAAGCCTGACGATTCACAGAGCTGTACCCCTGGGGCAAATAATACATTATATGTTAATAAAAATAATTTTTAAAAATCCTTTTTAATCTTCTTGGTAGGGTTTAAGTCTCACTTCCTTCAAGGAGAATCCCCTGACAGGAATGTCTCCTTTCTCAGAATACCAATAACCTTTCATTTCTAATACAGAGCTCACTGTAGATCCTTTGGATTTAACTATATGCGAACAGCCTTCTACTTTCTCCTAGATTATGAGTTCCTGGTAAGAGGACTTTGCTTTATCTGTATCTGCAGCTCCCTCAATGACAACTATAGTACCTGACCCAGAATAATTATTTAGTAACTGTTAAATCATTATCCAGGCTATAAAAAAGAAAAATTCCTAGGATAGGAACAGCTACAATAATCTTTTCTGGAGAGCAACACCAGTTGCTGTTACAAGGGGATTTTTTTTTTAAGTAGCTTTGTTCTATATGGTCTTTAGATTTATTCAGGCACTTGAACACAAATGCTTTTTCCAACAGTGACATGATATATCCCTTGGCCAGAGTAGCATCTGGCTGCAAAGGAGTTATGTTTTTCCTAAGCCACTTTTTCTATCTTCCCATGCATGCTTCATTCATGTTCAACAACATTCCTGCTAGCAAAGACCATCAATGCATGAGCTGCAGGAGGTTGGAGTTGAATCCCATCCATCTTTATCTCTTTTTTTTCTCTCTCTCCATCTTCTGCAAAGAAAATTCAGTGGAAGACACATTGCTTGTTCTTTTGAGGGTAGCCATGCATTGCTATTGTAGCAAATAACAGCATGATAGCAAATTGCTAGGATGTCATGGGGGAAGGAAATCGGGGGTTTCTAGTGGAAAAAGTATTATTTGTCTTGAAAAACATGTTTTTTATACATCTGTAGAGACACTGGTATAGTTAAAAGATCAATTATAGGGGATGGCGGCACAAAACACCAGTATGCATACCAGGAGACTTAACAAACGCTGTTTCTTCTGTCAGGTAACCAATCTGAATGCTTACACTGTAAAACATCCCTGAGATTATTTCTCAAGTCTCTGATGATGATTTCTGTATCTGATAACATATTATTGCTCACTTAGGAATAAATAAAAATTAAAACAGCTGCAAGAATTTCTACTACTTGTGTTAAAAAGAAAGCCACAGGCACAAGGTGGAGTTACTTGCCTCCAGGACAGCAAACAAGACTTAACTGCAGTTTCAACCTCTCCAGGAGAGGACTTTCAAAACCAAGCAATCTATAATTTTCTGGTCAGCACCTGCAAGGTAATGTGTTGCATGGGCTCTCTCCATCCCTCAAAGATGATATAACCCACCTAAAGAGACTCCCTGCTCTTCCCTCTAAGGGAAGGTGATCTTTCCTGAAACAATCCTTCCTTTTCTTTTGTTAGTAACTTCTTGCCCCACCTTCCTTCCTTCAGAATCTTCCATTTTGTACAACTTCTCTGAGCTCTCTTCTGCTTGCTAGACGGGATGTTGACCAATTCATAAATTGCTTATTAAAGCCAATTAGATCTTCAAATGTACTTAAACTATTTAACACCTCTCAAGGACTATTACAAGAATTTTTTTTTGGTATATTCATTCATGCAATCCTTACAATAGCTCTATAAAGGAAATACATTCATTTTACAGATTAGAAAATGAAGCATGGTCTAATTTATCCAGGTTCCTATTTGGGTAAGTGTTAGAATACACAGTTGGGCTCCAGTGTAAAAAGTGATCCACAGCTATGCAACTCAAAGTGTATTTCACAACCTGACAGCATCAGCATCTCCTGAAAGCTTGTCAGAATTAAATAATCTCAACTCCGCCCCTCTAAAGCTACTCTCAGGTGATGATTCATAAGTATGTGGAAGTTTGAGAGGTATTCATCTAAAGCACCATACCCTTTTACCCTGCATCTCTAAGGCTTCTACGTCAAAAACAGTCAAAGAACATGCACCAGAATTAATATCTGGTGTCTTAATAGTTACCTTGAAATTGCGTGTGTCTCCAGACTCAGAATAACTCTTTTGTACTATGTTAACTAATGAAGACAAATGAGGATGAAAATAACTTTCTGACTCTACTCAGTGACAGAGTGGTATTTCTCAGTTTTGATTACAGTATTGTCTGTTACACTATTAAAAATTGAGACGCCAGAGTTCTCTCCATTTATTGATATAAACCATCAAAATCATTTCTGCATCAGTCAGCACAAGAAAGACACATACTGTTTTTCATAAGACAGAATGCATTTTAAAAGAGGAATAAGAGGGGCGCCTGGGTGGCTCGGTGGGGTAAGGCCTCTGCCTTCGGCTCAGGTCATGGTCCCAGGGTCCTGGGATCGAGCCCCGCATCGGACTCTCTGCTTGGCGGGGAGCCTGCTTCCCCCTCTCTCCCTGCCTCTCTGCCTACTTGTGATCCCTGTCTGTCAAATAAATAAATAAAATCTTAAAAAAAAAAAAGAGGAATAAGGAAAAAAACAGGTTTTTCTCTTACTTATCTAAATTTGTATTAAAATATGTTTTTGAAGAAACATTGAAAATGAAATGCATGTATCTAATCTGTTGCCATTAAATAACTAGTAAAATCTATATTTAGTATATGACCTTTCTTCTTTAAAAATAATGGTGCCCTTGGGACGCCTGGGTGGCTCAGTTGGTTGAGTGGCTGCCTTCGGCTCAGATCATGATCCCAGCGTCCTGGGATCGAGTCCCGCATCGGGCTCCTTGCTTGGCAGGGAGCCTGCTTCTCCCTCTGCCTCTGCCTGCCTGTGCTTGCTCTCTCGCTCTCCCTCTCTCTCTGACAAATAAATAAATTTAAAAAAAAATAATGGTGCCCTTGCAAAAATCCGATGGTTTATTTCATTAAAGGGAATCGTATTCTGATGATGTGAATCTATTTTTTCAAATAGATTCAAATAGATTATCATCATGATTTTTCTTCTTTTTCTTTTCTATTCTTTTTTTTTCATTCAACAGATTTATTGAGCCCCAAAGTACCAAGTATAGTTGCTGAGGAAATAAGAGAAAATAGACAAAACCTCTGCCCTCAAGTGGCTTAGATTTTAAACTAATATCATTTCTCCAGTAGCAAGTTAAGATAAGCTTACTAATGGTAGACCAGAAATATCTCTCTATACAGGGCGATTCATATAGTAGATTCTAGTAAATTTCTTCTGAGAACTTCAAAACAATATACGTATTTGGTACATTTAAAGAGAGGATCATAACAATCAATGAAGGCAGTGTCTAAAATAGCTATTCTGCAAAATACTAAGTCAAGCTAAATTTCTTAAAAGACAACATTTTAATTTCTAAATGTATGTTGTAAAAGCTACTTTCCAATTAGTTAATTTGCACTAAATTCTCAGTTTAAATTCATCTCTGCCAAATATTCCAGAATAACATTACCCACAGTTTTACTGTAACTATTTATATCTGTCTTTATATGATAATCACTACACATAATGTTTATAGTTATATAATATGCTATTGTCTCTAAAACAGTTTACATTGTTCAATATATTCCAGAGGAAATATATTAAATGAACACATATGAACAAGCATATTTTTACTGAAACTTGTTAATATCCTTGAATTAACTACTTTAACAAATTTGTAAAATACAGAATTTTATTTTGGAAGAGGGATAGTATCCAAAACTAGGATACATAAAAATTATCTATTCATATGTCCCGAGGTCATAAGCCTCAATATCTTTAAATATCCTCAATGAGTTTTGCTGATCTTGTATAGCCCAGCAGGGAAGCTACACACGTGGCTACAAAGAAAAAAGTCTAAATACCTAAATAGAAAGTACTCAAAGGGTGAAAAAGAGTATCCTATTAAGCTTTAAATGGAAAATGAGTTTCAACTTTATTACTTTTTTTTAAAAGACATTCTTGACTGAATGAGTGGGACCTTAACAGTCTGGCAAAAGTGAAAGAATGCTGCCATTATGTAGAGCCATAAACTTGTGTGGCTTCTCCTTTATTTCTTACCGAAGTACTTTACTCTAAATCTCCTTATTTGAAAAACAGTGAAAAACTTAATTTCATCCCCTAAAGCATCTATGGGTTTTTGAAGGACCATAGGCCGGTTCAAACCCAAACAATTCCACTTAAAAAGTGGGTTAAGGATATGAATAGGCAACATCTCCTCACGCCACACACACACCCTTGCACATCAACAATGGTGATACCCATTTTTATCTTTCAGTTTAGTAAAAGTTAGATAGTTTAATACAGACAGTGTTGTAAGCAGGGGTGGAAAGGGGAACTTTCCTAACGTTTTTATTGGGAGTATAAATTGGCACTATCTTTTTGGAAGATATTTTGGTGGAATCTAATAAAATGTTAAATTCACATATTCTTTGAACCATCAATATCACTTCCAAAAATTCATCCAATAAAACACTGACAAACATGCAATATTTCTGTACAGATCACTGGTGTTTGTAAGTAATGTGTATTTTTAAAAAAGAATGAGATAAATTTATGTGTAGTGATAAAGGAAACCTTAGATTCCATTTAACAGAAAAAGCAATCCATTGGTACTAAAAAGTTAGCATTCCACTTTATATATCTCTTGGTATATATTCTTGATAATGCTTATAAAAATTCTTGAAACAAACACAAAAAATGTAAAATGCTTTCATGTGGAGAGTGGGACTGCGGGGTGTCAAACAGGAGGGGACTTGGTTTCTTACTCTATGCTTCTGTATTTCATCATGTTTTTTGAGACAAGCATTCATTCAGAGTACATGAAAACATGATAAACTAATGATAAATTACCAAAAGGTCATGTCTACCCATAAACGCCATCCCTATCTCTTTTATTTAATCTTTCAGTGACATTGCAGTGCCATCAAGATAAAAACCTTGGAGGGACGCCTGGATAGCTCAGTTGGTTAAGCGGCTGCCTTCAGCTCAGGTCATGATCCCAGTGTCCTGGGATCGAGTCCTACATCAGGCTCCTTGCTCGGCAGGGAGCCTGTTTCTCCCTCTGCCTGCCACTCTGTCTGCCTGTGCTCGCTCGCTCTCTCTCTCTCTGACAAATAAATTTAAAAAAAAAAGATAAAAACCTTGGAAATCAGTCAGAAAAGAGAACTAATGCAGCAGAAACTGAAGGGAGCAATAGGCAGAAATAAACAGCTACTGAAAATAAAAATAGATAATAGAGGCAAATATATTTTCAATCACTCTCATACCTCAAAAATAAAATAAAAGGAAAGAATAAAAATAAGCCTCTGCATGGTCCAAAAGACACATATGTCCCTTGCCACCTGGGCATTACCTTGATCACTGACACATCAAACATCATTGCAACCTATCATTTCTTTGTCTTCCTTGCCTGTACATTGTGGTTCTTTGAGGGCATAAACCACAATTTATGTATTTATTTTTGGGGGGTACCTCCTCTAGATACCTGGCACATAGTAGAATACTTAACACGTTACTGTGAATCAATGAATGATTCATTTATACCCTGCATAGAACAAATAGTAAAAAGGAAAGGCATACCTCCTTCAGAGAATGTCTTCGAGAGAAAAAAAAAGAGCGACAGTTATTTCAAATCCTGATGTACTTCATGATTTAGGAAACCAAAAGTTATTAATCTGGGCCTAGGGTTCTGAGAGTTATTATATTATAGATATATTTTTTAATAATCATATTATAATACGCACTTTTTCTGTCCATTAGGGTGTGAGGTCATTAAGGGCAAGATCTTAAGTCTTTCTATGTCCCTAGTGCCTAGTAATACAACTGCCAAGTAAGAGACGTTCATTTGTATTTGCTAAGTTGAAATGAATTGTACAGAAAATTAAGGGACCATAAAAATATTAAATGTTTATTCAAGTCAATAGTATATTAACTTTAGATAAATGTTATGACACAGAATAATCATATGTATTATATGTATGTGTACTTTAAAGCATTATGGTACTTTAAAGCATTAAACTTAAGGTATGGTACTGAAGGTACATTAATTACATATATAGACTGTGATATTTTGTATAAGGAATATATTGCCAATTTATGTAGTATAGAGCACTATTTTAGTTTTGTATAACTAGAAGTGTGTGGTTGCTGGGTCTTCAATAATGTAACATGATGGGGCGCCTGGGTGGCTCAGTGGGTTAAGTCTCTGCCTTGGGCTCAGGTCATGATCTCAGGGTCCTGGGATCCAGCCCTGCCTCGGGCTCTCTGCTCAGCCGGGAGCTTGTTTTCCCCCACCCCCGCCCACCACCCTCTGCCTGCCTCTCTGCCTACTTGTGATCTCGGTCTGTCAAATAAATATATAAAATCTTTAAAAAAATGTAACGTGATTTTGGTGAGAACTATAATTTATCAGATAACAAATTCTTAATATCATGAACTTTAATTTTAGTATTGCTCTGCAAAGGACCACTTTCTTTCGCCAATTTATTTCATAATTAGGTTTGAAGGAATAAAGCAAACTAAAAAGAGTATTAGTGGAACTAGCAATATTAGTAACAAACATTTCTGTAGCTATTATTAGGGGTTAGCATTTCTTCTACACACACTTGACACTGATTATATCATTTCCATTTTTCAAATGCAGAGACCAAGTCACAAAGAAGATTAGTAACTAGCCAAAGTTCACAAATCTACTAAGTGGCAGCATCCACATTTGATGGCAGTCTGACAGTTCAGCTCTGGAGAGTATGCTTTTACCCACAGAACAAATTTTTCTCCTTAAATCCCATATAACAAAGAGTTCTTATGATGGCAGAAATATGTGGCCATTCTACAATGTTCTAAGTTTACTACATTAAATCTGCTATTTCATGTGTGTGTGTCTATTTGTGTGTGTGTGTGTGTGTGTGTCTAGTTAGGATTTCTGTATAGCTATTTAGTGTATGTGAGACAGAGAGGGTGGGGGTTGGATGAAGGGATGAGAATGGCTAACTTGTAGCATGCCATTATACCTCAGAAGAGAAAAGGAATCAGTTAGTTTTGTTCCAGGGCATCATCACAACAGATTTTTTTTTTCTCCTACATATTAAAATCCAGACCAAACGCTAGGTTAGAGAGGCCAATAAATATGCCCACTACTTCTCTGCCTTTTGATCACTGGCATCACCTGAGAGCTTGTGACCAAGGCAGAATTTCAGATACCACTCCCCACCAACTGAACTAGAATTTTTATTTAAACAAGATCCCAGTGTTGGGAGATTTTTCTCCATGGGCATCTCATATGTCATGTCTTCTGGGAAGAAGCATTGAGATCTTTTTTTTTCAAGGGTCCCTGTATAGCACACAGGCTTGGAAGGCAGAGATGGTATCTCCCTCCAGAGTAGAGGGGTAAATATGTTTGCTATTGAGGTTACTAAAGGTCATGTCTCCCTTGAGGACAACAGTAGAGCAGATTGGTTTGCATCTCACCCAAAGATTAAGATTTCCTACATCCCACATTACTCAGGGCTGATGCAATCCCAGAGCCTAGGCAGCAGCCTCCCCTGGACTGCTCTGCATTGCCCCACAGGACTTGAAGAGCAAGGGAAACCAGTACGAATATAAACCTCATGCTGTTTGCTGGACACTGAGTAATAAATTCTTTTGTCTTTGGACCATGAGCCTCATGTCTTCTGGCAGCATAAATGAAACTGGGCAAGGTTAACTTCTTGGCCTGAAAATAAGATAAAACCGCACCCTCTTCATGACTGTTGACACCTAGGTATTTGTATGTACCTTAAAGTCTGACAAATACTCAGGCTACCTCCTTTCAAATTAGCAGATAAATATGCACAGTGGGTGCACTTAAATGTAAGCCCATACAAGCATTGTTTAAAAGAAGGGTTGTGCATGTTTTAGTACACTGACTCAAGATTGATGTAGTGACACAGCTGGATAGCTCAGCTCTTCCAAGTCCATTTTTCCGGGGTTGGGGGGGGGATGATTTTTTTTTGTGGGGGGGGAGCTCTTACTTCAATTCTGCCAGCATAAGCATAAATTCAAAATTTAAAAAACACATGACCCCTAATTTCCTGCATTCATGTACCTGGTATGTGGTCTGACATTGAAATTGTGCACTAAGAGATTGCATCCATGCATGGCATCCATTCCCATCCATAAGAATAAACACAAATAGCCCTGGACACTTCCCTTGTTTAAAACCTCCCGTAAGGAAAGACTTTGACATTGCATGAGAGATGCTACCTAAAGAGAAACTTCTTATCTTCTCTTCAACTTCAGTTTTTACTAAGTATTATTTAGAAAGAAGATTTTTTTTCTTTTTTAGAAAAATTTCCTTTCTATATCCCTGATTCTGCACATCAGTGGATAGCTCCACCATTATTTCCTACCTCTCTTGAATACCCCCAAATAAATCTGTTGACAGTCCTTCTTGAGCCTTATTCATTCCTCCTGAGAAGAGGGACTTGCCTGACCAGGACAACTAGGAGGAGCCTCATTCCATTAGTGCACACCTGTGGGTGGGGCCAAGTAACTTCTTGGAGGAGGACCCTCCCTTGGGTTTGTGCCCCTCTCCTACTGCCCACCTCATGGATCACAGACAGGAAGCCCCACTGCTTTCCAACTCCTGCTTGTAGCCAGGCAGGTTCTGAGAAGGTAAGATCAACTCAAGGTGGAAGATGGTTAAAAGAGCATTACCCAATCCATCTTTGCCAACAATACTTATGATACTCTTAGATCCTAGGTCCTAGTTGGGCTTCTTATTCTATTCATGAGGTATCCTCCAAAATCATTCCAAATCTTTGTCCTCATTATGACTTATTATTACTAATATTATATGTTCCTGATAATCCAGGAAGTGGATCACTTACTAAAAAGTTAGAAGGGAAAGGAGAAAAAGTGCCTGAGAAACACTAAAGACTTATTTATTTTGCCTGCTAAAAATGCTGAGGCATACCTCCTGTGAGAAGATGAAGCACATTTTCTAATTCTCTGATGTGACAAAGTTCTAAGATAAGTCAGGTTGTTCCTGTCCAAAATTCCTATAAGGGGAATTTATAGTCTGACTAGTTTATCCTGAGAACAGATTTCAGATAAACTCCCAGGCGTAGAGACAGAAGAAGGAAAATGATAGCTGGGAAAACAAATGTCACAGAGGCTCATAGAAGGGAACGGGCTGCCATATTCTTAGGGAGCGGTAGTTCACAAAGGGGCAGTAAGGCTCAGGGATGAGTGCGGGGCACACAAGAAAAGCATCATACCCCACAGGGTAATGTCTGCAGCTCCACCCGGAAGAGAGAAATTAAGTCAGACACTAAACACTGCAGGAAAATCGTATTGGAGTGGGGGGTTCAGGGTATGGCCAAAGAGGACCCAATTCAGACACCCAAAACTTGGACTCAGTTTTGAGACTCACAAATTCCATCTGTGTGTAAATCACCATTTCTTCATCTTTAGAACATAAGGAGACAGACTTGATCATCTTTCAGTTTTGTTTTGTTTTTTTCTTCCCCTCCAGCTCTGGCATTCTACAGTTCTACGAAGAAATTTGTACTTCTAAATCTTTGGTATTAGTAATTGGTACTTTTAGACCTTTGACAACAAAGTGAAAGAGAACATGTATATCTAAATAATCTATGGAGGCAAAATAAGTGAGAGGTCAAAGTGCACCAATGTAGTTCCCAAAATTCTCTCTCCTTTTAACCATGACCATCAACTCAGGTGATCTCTGTAAACTGAGCAGTAGTGAAAACAGGAAGAAGGTCCTAAAGATCTCCCTCCCAAGTCAAACAAATAAATTACATGAATGAAATAGAACCCTGAGGTATGATTTTATAAAATAATGCCCACATCTTCTTATAAAAAAATACTGTCAATAAAATGGTCATCTGGAACTCTGTTTAGAAGGGGAAGAGTATGGAAGTAGCGTCATCATTAACCAACACAACAGTACTCGTGAAAACTTGTATTCCTTAAAGCAATGATGAATAATAGAAAAGATTCAGTGACCAGAGTCAGCCAGGTTGTTTTTCTAATTCAGGTGAATTTCTAAGTCTCAGAGTCTGTAAAAACTTTCACTATATCACACTAGAAGAATAAGAAATCTTCCATCCTAATCCAAGTCTCTCCTAAAATAGCTAAGGCAGGGAATCTGTTTTCACTCTTTCTAGGGTGACAAGCTTCATCAATGAAAATATTAGAAGATGTCTACTCAGAACTTCTGCCAGGAATATTTTACAGACTGAGCAGTTTTCCCCTAAAAAAATAAAAACTAAAAACAAAACAAATAAAACTTAGGAGTTTCTCTGAAACAGCACAGGAAACTTGATTTGGCATGCCCTTGTTTCCTGAA
This sequence comes from Mellivora capensis, assembly GCA_004024625.1. Classification (NCBI taxonomy): domain Eukaryota; kingdom Metazoa; phylum Chordata; class Mammalia; order Carnivora; family Mustelidae; genus Mellivora; species Mellivora capensis. Next base: position 1,641 of record PISX010017832.1, on the reverse strand, counting down.
TAGTCATAAGCTTATCTTTAGAACCAAAGCAATGCTGTACTGAAATTTGAAATTTCTCGGGTTGGTTGGCTGAGACTTTTGCTCCTGACTACAAAAACGAGATGACACCTGCATATTATCTCTTTGCCGAAATGCAAATTCTTCTTTGGGATCTTTGTCTGGCATGTCCTATTTAATTTTGCAAGACATGCACATGCACACATACAAACACAAATAAGTAAAATCACAAAGTGTTTACATAACTTCTTCCTTTCTGGGCATGGGGTTCCAAGTCTCTCTAGCTAAAACGCATTCAACTGTTACTTGCTGATGCATGAATTATAAAGCTACACATTGTAATTGCTCAGTAATGAAGTTACAGGGATAGAACCCTACTCTCACCCTGGATGAGCTCCTCCACTTGCCTGTGAAAATCCACATTGATTCTTCTCTACTGATGATCAAGCAGGACTCAGAGGGCTATTTTTGCTCCCTTTTCAATGCATTCTTTGCTCAGAAGTCCCTTTCCTAAAATTTACATAAAAACAGACAGTTATTTTAACTTGATTAAATGGAGAATTTTTTATGGTTATTATTTCTGAGCCCAAAGCAAACTTTCACAAACATGCTCATTTACCAGGGATAATTATGTGTGATTTTCCCCTTTAATGAAAGATAAATAATTTGGCAGCCTTGCTTCACATATTTTTCTATTTCAATACAATTCATTGTTTGCCGGTGTGTTCTTTATTCTGGTACTAGTTAGTGTGCAGAATGAAGGAGTTTTCTTTAGATCAATTGTGCTGGTTTTCTGTAAGGCACTGCTGTTCATACAAGGTTTATAAAAGACCATTAAAAGCTGATATTACATTAGGTTCTGCTCATAATGATGTAGCTCTTTGTTTACAACTTACATAATTTGCTGTAGTAGCAAAGCTTCATCAAACTGGGACAAAAGGAATAGAAAGTACATTTCTGAGAACCTATTAGAAGGGACAAGCTTTGACCAGCTCTAGCTTTCATTGTGTCTCTTTGAACTGATGCAGGAGACATGTTCCCAGGCCTTACTTTGGAAGAGCAATGATTTGTTGTTTTATTAAATGACGTGTGTGTGTACGCACGTGCAGTTAATACTTTAGAGGTCAAACCCCTATAGGAAAAATATAGGAATATATGGTTTCAAGTTACTGGCTAGTACCTGTCTTAAGCTCCCACTTAGGTCTGAATTGAGATGGGATTCTACATGTAAAAGAAACATTTGCATGTAGTGTAGGTATTCAGTTGAACTGAAAAGACAGAAATTCGTCTATTGTCCAATTTATTTCTCTCAACACCAGAGCTGTCCAAAGAACTTTCTATAAGGATAGAAACAATTCTGTGTCTGCCTTGTCCAGTATGGTAGCCACTTTTCTCATACAGCTATCAAGCACATCAAATATGTTACTGAAGAATTGAATTTTTAACAGTTAATTTTTATCTAAATTAAATTTAAATACCTGTATGTAGCTAGTGGCTGTTATATTGGACAGCAGAGTTTTTATTAATCAGGAGGGTAGGAGCAAAATGCTCAGTTTGCTCAACACCAAATGACATCAGCTACCTCGCGTCTAGGTGGATCTGACCGGAAGTTGTGTATGCCACAGTCTGCAGGCTCACGTTCTG
>PISX010017831.1:0-42352 GCA_004024625.1 Mellivora capensis | reverse complement strand
TTTGCAAATATCTTCTCCCATTCCGTGGGTTGCCTCTTTGTTTTGTTGACTGTCTCCTTTGCTGTGCAGAAGCTTTTGATCTTGATGAAGTCCCAAAAGTTCATTTTTGCTTTTGTTTCCTTTGCCTTTGGAGACATATCTTGAAAGAAGTTGCTGTGGCTGATATCGAGGAGGTTACTGCCTATGTTCTCCTCTAGGATTCTGATGGATTCCTGTCTCACATTGAGGTCTTTTATCCATTTCGAGTTTATCTGTGTGTATGGTGTAAGAGAATGGTCGAGTTTCATTCTTCCTCTTATTATTTTTAATTTTTAGATGATATGATTGCAGCTTAGGGTATCATGCTTAGTGAAATAAGTCCATCAGAGAAAGACAACTATCATATGATATCCCTGATATGAGGAAGTGGAGATGCAACATGGGGGACTAGGGGGGTAGAAAAAGAAGAAAAGAAACAAGATGGGATTGGGAGGGAGACAAACCATAAGTGACTCTTAATCTCACAAAACAAACTGAGGGTTGCTGGGGGAAGGGGGGAGGGAAAGGGGAAGTTGCTGGGGTAATGGCCATTGGGGAGGTTATGTGCTATGGTTAGTGCTATGAAGTGTGTAAACCTGGCGATTCACAGACATGTACCCCTGGGGATAAAAATATGTTTATAAAAAACAAAAATTAAAAAAAAAGAAAAGAAAGCTTTAAATGAATCATTGTAAATCATCATGAAATATGAAAGTGGAAACTGCAGATTTCAGTGTAAATCAGCTTGTGATCTGAACCCAGAGTCTTAAAAACACAGTGCAATGTTGATTTTTAGTACTATGTAGCTTTTTAGAGAATTTCCAGATTTCTGTCTATTCAAAGAGCTTCCAAGTTCAGAAACTTCTCCAAATAAGAAGGAAGCTTTTTATGTGAACTATATAATCAGTAAGGATGTTTGGAAAATGCATAAACTAAATCAGTAACCACATGTACACATGCAATTGTAAACTAAAATTTCAAATTCAGTCTTTCTTTGATATGTATGACGTGTGTCCCATCTAGTACATTTCTGACTCCCCTGCCATGCCTCCTTTCACTTAGTTTGCTCTAGTCACACTGGGTTCCATATGCTTTCTGAGAAAGACCAGGCATGATTTCTACTTTAGGGTGTGAGCTGGAGATCTTGGTTTTCTTGTATAGATCCTCTCTTTATGTTTCTCTACTTTTCTCTGTGCCCTCTCAGTGGTTTCCCTCCCCTCTGTCTTCTTGTGGGTTCATCTGATAGGCATCACCAGGAGAGCATCAGGAGGAGGGAGGGGAGAGGTCCCATGCATTTACCCTGGCTCCTTCTCTGTTTGTTCAATGCAGATGGGCTGAGTTCCTCAGTCAAAGACTTCCAGAGCTCCTGTGAGGCCATGGTCTTTCTCCTTGGTTTATTTTGTCTTCCCTTAACTGCTTTCTCAGTCGCTCATTTTATTACCAGTCCTGAGATCCTGCACTCTTCCTTGTGTCTTGTCCACACGCTTATAAATAGTCTCTATATTCAAATTTTCACCAACTACATGTTTTGAATGAGCTATGTACTCTCTGCTGAAACTGACTGATGCAGGGCCTATGCACATATTATAATCTTTGATAGGAACACCTTTCTCCCAGATATCCTCATAACTAATCATTCATTCTCTTCAAGCTGTTGTTCAAATATCACTTTGTCAATGAAGTCTGTCCTGACATTTTTATTTAAAACTACAACCCTTACCCCTATCCCAGAATGCAGATTCCTCCTTACCTAAATCTGTTGCTTTATAGCAATCACCACCTTGTAATAATCTACCTATTTTATGTATGTATTATGCTTGCTGGCTTTGCTTATCATTAGCATATAGGAACCATGAGAGGAAAAATATTTGTCTCTCTAGTTAATTTATGTATCCCAAGCTCTAGCAGAGTGTCTGGCACATAGAAAGGAATCAATAAATACTTGTTGAATGGATTTAAAAAGTTAATGCAGTGGAAGTAAGTTTGAAAAAGGAGGCAGCATGGTATACTGCTAAGAACATAGTCTTTGAAATCAGATATATCTTCTTTCAAACCACAGCCCAGCCATTTGCTAGCTCTGTGGAGTTAATTTAATTCTGCTGAAATTCAATCTCCTTATCTCTAATATAGACTAATAATACCTCGCAGAGCTGCTGTGAGGTTACAGGATGCCTGGTGTTCTATGGCTATAAAAATCACTCTTCCGCCACGCTTTATTTAGTGGTGTTGTATTTTACCTGTATCGTATTAAATTTAAAGAGTTGGGTCACATGATTAAAATACAAGTAGGATGACTAAAAAATGCTTACAACACTCTACTTTTTTTTTTTTCACCCTGCTAGTCTCCTCTCTCCTCTTCATTTTGTAGGCCTTTCACACATCACAGAAAGCATTTGATATTATATGAAATCCATTGCCAAAGGGTAAATATTCTAAGGCACATTTATTAGATTTCCCTCTGAAAAATGGGTAGACGATCTTCTATACAATGTCATGTCATAAGAAGGACTGAGGGACAATGGATCTCCTAGTTCATTCAGTCTTCATGATACTAAAGGAGACAAGGGAATTAGGAATTAGATAAACATTTAAAAAAATTAAAACTAACTTGTTTTGATAAAATCACATAAAAATTTACTGAGGCTCTTAGCTCACTAATGTTTTGCCAGTTTTAACTACTAGTTTCTGGGATGCAAATTCAAATCTCATTCTTTCCCTATGACTAGAAACTTTATATAATGATAACTGACTTCCCCAATTAATGCAATCAGGTTTGAGTTTTCATGGACAACTATTATTTTGTTGTTCTTATTCAAATGTACCCCCAGCCAGCCTACATCGTTTTTGTGAACCAGGCAAACCTCAACGTCAGTTAGACATCTCCACTCTGGTGCCTATAAGCACCTTAAGCGGAAAACATCCCAAGCTGAATGCATTTTCTCTCCCAAAAATCTATTCATCCTTCCTATTGTTTAACTGAATTTCTTAAATATTCAAATGGTTGCTAAAACCAAAAGTCTAAGAGTCATCCCAGTCTCCTCTCTCACTAGTTAAATCTTCATTGATTCACACATCTGTCAACAAATATTTATTGAGCATCTCCTAGACCCTATGATACCAAAATATTCTTGTCCTCAGGCAACTTATATTGTAGTGAAGTAAAGAGCTCAAAGACATGTAAGTCAATAAAGAAGATAATTTCGGATGGTAATAACTCTAAAGAAGAAAATAAGAATGCTGTGATAGAGTGTGAATGGAAGGGGGTGAGGAATCACTGGGGGAAGGTCTCTCTGAGAAAATGTCCTCTAAGATGAATTGACCATTGTCAGATGGTCAGTCATGTATAGATCAGGGAAAAGCAATTATTCCAGGAAGACGAAAGAGCAAATACACACACACACACAACACACACACATACATATACATATACATATACATATACATATACATATACATATACGTATACGTATACGTATACGTATGTGTGTGTGTGTGTGTGTGTGTGTGTGTGTGTATGTATTTGCATGTCTGGGCAAATTCACAGAACAGAAAGAAAATCAGTATTGATGGATCACCATGAGTGATGGAGAACATATTAGATGAACATGATATGTTAGTAAGGACAAGATGAACTAAAGATTTTTAAATTATGTCAAGATTTTGCTTTTTATTCCCAGTATGAGGATAAAACATTGACAGAGCCAGTGACTTACTGAATGTATACAAATCTCTTCACACGTCTTGAAACTATTTTCCTCTTACTTCAACTCATGGCTAGCTGATCTTTCAGTTTAGGCCATGATTAATTCAGTCATTAATTGAATGAATTTATCCATTAATTATCCTTTATCCATACCCCCTCCAGTCTTTATAGTTTTTAATCTAGAGCCAACTGTAAAACTAGATTTATTCATTTATTCAGCTTTATTTTTTTAAAAGTAGTTTTAAGTTCACCTGAGGGCCCATATACCTGGGGGTCAGGCTTGGTGCTGTATTTGTTTCTTTGTTTTGTTTTGTTTAATCGACTTTAATTCTCATCTACTCCCTGCTGCTACACAGGCATATTTTCCCCCACTATCGACATTACCTAGCACAGTGGTCTATTTGCTGTAGTGGACCTACACGGACACATCACCATCATCCAGAATCCATAATTTACATTAAGCTTCCCTCTTGGTGTTGTATATTCCATGGATTTGCACAAATGTGTGATGATATGTATCTACTATTGTAGTATCACACAGAGTATTTACACTACCCTAAAAATCCTGTGTGTTCTACGCATTTATCCCCCCTTTCCCCTGTCCCCATCCTAACCCCTGGCAACTACTGATCATTTTACTGTCTCTGTAGTTTTGTCTTTTTCAGAATGTCACCTAGTTGGAATCATACAACATGGAGCCTTTTAAGATTGGCTTCTTTCACTTAGTGATATGCATTAAGTTTCCTCCATGGCTTTGCATGGTCTGTTATTTCATTTATTTATAGCACTGAATAATATTTCACAGTATTCATGTACTACAGTTTCTAAATGCATTTACCTACTGAAACACATCTTGCTTGCTTCCAAGTTTTGGCAATTATGAATAAAGCGCCTATAAACATCTGCATGCAGGTTTTTGAGTACACATAAGTTTCCATTTCCCTTGGGAGCTCCTTAAGGTGCACAATTGCTGGATCACCATGAAGGTAAAATCCAGGTTCTTCAACAAATGTAAAAAGGTTTTTTCTATATAATGTCTTTCCCCACCTCTCACCATCTTGCCTATGTACTCTTTATGTTCTAGATTTACAGAACTATGTTAGTGCCCAAATAAGCCCTGCCTCTATTGCTGAAAATTTTCATGTGTTCTTTTCTTTGTCTTGATTGTTTTTAATCAGTTTTCCTGACCAATTCCTGCATAGTATTTGGATTTCAATGTATTTTCCTTCCTTTATTTTTTCTGTAATCCCCCCAATACCCCCAGAACTGGTTAGTTGGTCTAGTATGTATTTTTCCAATAATGACATTTTATTTATCCCAATCATAGTAGAATCACACTGTGTGATGTACTTGTTTCTTGTAAGCACCTTGAGGAAGGATTGCATTATTTTCACTGGGGTATTCATAAAGGCTTAGCACAATACCTGATATGTAGTAGATGCCAAATAATAGCCACTGTGTCATATTAAGTTGATGTCTGTGTGTCCATCTTCCCCACCCTCAAAAAAAATGGGGGAGTGACGCCTGGGTGGCTTAGTTGGTTAAGCAGCTGCCTTCGGCTCAGGTCATGATCCCAGGGTCCTGGGATCGAGTCCCACATCGGGCTTCTTGCTCAGCGGGGAGCCTGCTTCTCCCTCTGCCTCTGCCTGCCACTCTGTCTGCCTGTGCTCACTCGCTCTCTCTCTCACAAATAAATAAATAAATAAATAATCTTTTTAAAAAATGGGGGCAAGCAGAGTGGGAATAAAATTGTATTTTGGCAATCTCCCATATATAATCTCACTTAATTTTTTTTTAATTTGTATACATTGATATCAAATTTATGGTGAAATATTCAGGAAAAATGGGGTATAGATGTAAATTTCAAATTTGATAAATATTGGAGGATCTCAATAAGAAATAATCACTACAAAATGTTTTAATGAATATAATTCTAAGCAATATCTTTTTATTGGTTTCAGTGAATACGATTAATGAATGTGTGTAATTTATCATTTTCTATACAATTACTTTTTCAATTGCAATTTCAGTTACTTTAGAATAGCTTTAGATGTATAGAAATATATAATTTAAACATAGTTTATCACCATTGAATTTGGTTTTGATCACCTGGCTGAGTTAATGTTTCTTAGATTTCTCCACTGTAATGTTAATTCCCCCACCACTTCCATACTGTAGTCTTTGAAAGGGAAGTTACAATGCACAGTGGCCACTTACACAGTGGGAAAGTAAGCTCCACATTCTTTCAGAGTGGAGTATCTATGTAAGTTACTTAGAATTCTTATTCATCAGAGATTTCTCTATCAAAGTAACTTTTAAAAATATTGTTTAAGAGGTGCCTGGGTGGGCTTAGTCAGCTAAGCGTCTGCCATTGGCTCATGACATGATCCCGGGGTTCCCAGGGAGTACTGGGCTCCCTGCTCAACAGAGAATCTGCTTCTCCCTCTTCAGCTTCATCTCTTGTGTTTTCTCTCTCTCTCTTTCTGTCAAATAAATAAAATCTTTAAAAAATAAAGTATTGTTTATTATATTTTTGTTTTCAGATCTGACTCAATAAATTTTTTACAAACTACATGAGTATAGGTGTTTATCTTTGCCATTCTTGACCTCAGAGAATTCAATCTTAACACATAGTGAAGAGAAGGTGTATATTCTTGTCAATTTTAATTATGAGATATAGGAATAAAATGTAATGCTCCTGTCATATTCCCTCCCACCCTTCCTCCTCCTTCCCCCCTCATTCCCTCCCTCTCTCTCTCTTTTCCTTTCTTCCTTCCTTCCTTCTGGTTGTTAAGTATTTTCCAATGGGTGAAAAGATGGATTTATTTATTCATTGTTCTCTCTATACACATCCCCTGCCATCACTCACATACACACACTCTAATTGCATTTCCAGGGCCAGCCGTAGACCAGCTGGGAAGTACTGAAGTTTTGTCAGATTAGTACACATCTACTTCCTTTGTCATTATTTCATTGCCCCTACTCTGATACCCCACTCTTCTCTACATACATTTCTAAGACTCTTCTGCATACACTATTTCCCTAAAGAAACTTCTGTAGGATATTTTTTAACATATTGCTCTGCCTACATTGAATTTTGTTTTTTAGTAAATAAATTTAATTCATTAACAGTAAAATAGTCTTTGGAACTTTTAAAAAATATGATGTCATATAATAGAGATACAGAATAAGTTTCAGACAGAAGAGGGAGACATAGAATCAAATGGTAGAGTGTAAGGTATTAATTTTGAAATCTGATATGTAGTTGACTTGAAATTCAACAAGATGGTTTTGAATTATAACCTGGGAACCGTTAAGGTTGATATCTGAGGGGCGCCTGGGTGGCTCAGTGGGTTAAGGCCTCTGCCTTCAGCTCAGGTCATGATCCCAGGGGCCTGGGATCGAGCCCCACATCGGGCTCTCTGCTCAGCAGGGAGCCTGCTTCCTCCTCTCTCTCTCCCTGCCTCTCTGCCTACTTGTGATCTCTGTCTGTCCAATAAATTAATGGAATCTTAAAAAAAAAAAAAAAGTTGATCTCTGAGAGTGAAGAGATAAGTAGTGGAGTCAGCAAAGATAAAAAACTAAGTCAGTATTTACAAACCAATTAACTCTTAACTATGTCATATTTAAAGTAGCTTAGCAAAGTGAGGACCGGTGGATAGAGACCTGTCAAAAAGAATCTTGCTTAGCACTTGGAGAAGAAACAAAATTAAGTGTATCCAAACAAATATTTATATAAACAAAACTGTTTAAATAAATTAAGAGATACAAGTTTCTTTGCTTTTTTTCTAAAATAAGATTTTAGGGGCGCCTGGGTGGCTCAGTGGGTTAAAGCCTCTGCTTTCAGCTCTGGTCATGATCCCAGGGTCCTGGGATTGAGCCCCACATCGGGCTCTCTGCTCCGCGGAGAGCCTGCTTCCTCCTCTCTCTCCCTGCCTGCCTCTCTTGCCTACTTGTAATCTCTGTCTGTCAAATAAATAAATAAAAATCTTTAAAAAAATTAAAAAAAATAAATTAAAAAAGATTTCATTTATTTATTTAAGAGAGAGGGGGATAGTACAGAAGAAGAGTTAGAAGCCAACTCCCTGCTGAGCAGAGAGGCCTAGGTGGGACTCAAATCCAGGGTCCTGATAAATGACAAAAGCCAAAGGCAGCTGCTTAACCCACTAAGCCACCCAGGCAGTCTGAGGTACAGATTTCTTAATTTAGGTCAGAGTGTCTTTTACTTTTTGTAGGTTGGCATTTTTTTTGTTGCCTTTTAGAGTCATTAATCTAACTAATAGATTTGTGTCTGTTTAGGAAGATGTTTAAAGTCGGTTATGAATATTCTGGCAACTCAATGCAGTAAATTTAAATTTTTAAAATAATAATAATTAGTAAATAATTAAATAAATAAATGTTGGGTGTTTAGCTTGGTTTAAGCATAGATAACCATACTTTCAATTAATCTAGCTTCTGGGTTATGCTACTTTCTAAAGGTACATCCCATTAGGTATCTAAATTTATTTTAATTTAAATGTACCTTGGATACCTAGAGAATCCATGTGTCTTCATAAAAAGGCCCACTGGTAAACTAACATGAATGCCTGGAGGGAGGGGAGAGACAGTGTTCTAAAGTCATATTTTGGAACTGTTGGCTTAAAAAAAACTTCACAGGTTTGTTTTGTTTTGTTTTGTTTCTAGATTTCTGTGAGAACTTATCATGTTAATAGGCATTGTGAATTTTTAGGAGAGAGATGTCAAATATAGTTTTTCTCATGTTTATTTGGCCAAAAAGTTTTTTAAAAATTCACTTATTAACACTTAAAACAAGTTCATCTAACTTTCTCATTTTACAAATGAAAAAAAAATGAAATTAAATACTAACTAATTCATTCATAATTCTGTGCTAGGAACACGTCTTGCTGGCGAGTAGAGGTCCTTCATTCCTTTTATATAGCAGTGAAACAGATTGGTGTGTTTCCTGCCTGCACAGAGCTTACTGTAGTCAAGAACTAAACAGGGCTCATTATAACACATTCCTGTACATGGATAACAACTTAGAAGCATAACACAAGTTAAATAACATTGCTTGACTTTTAAATATACTTGACTCTAAAATATCTTGTTGCAATAAAAATTGTTTGTCTTGTGGTTGAGAATGAGCATGCACTTAGAAACACTTTAACAGTTCCATATTGGAATTCATTTTATTATAAATACATTTTTAAAGGCTAAAATAAAATTTTAAGATAATTTGTAGAAATGAGCTTATGTTTCTTTTTCACTTTGCCCTTCAAAAATGAACAATATCATCAAAACAAAGTAAAACAAAATATTAAAAAAATAAATGAAAAAATTGGGACAATTCACAGATGTAACTAAGGAAGTGAATGAATCAGCATATTTCTATTTGTTTGATGTAGCAGACAATTACATCATTACACTTCATGGGATAAACCTAGTTAACAAATAATGCACATTGTTCCCTTATTTCTATTCAGAGGATCACACGGTTAGACCATATTCTTTGATAAGTATTTCCATTTGAAGACACAGAAATCAGAATTGTACTTCTCTTCTGTTCATTTCTCTCTTCTCCCTAATGCTATTTAGATTAATAAGATAAACACCATTCTAAGTCATTTGCACTTGGCCAAGGTAAAGTACGTGGAATGAAATTTTATTCTTCCCATCCAATAGCAGTTGTTTCTGCAAAGAGAAAAAAAAAGAGTAAATGTGGAAAGTAAGAGAAAAAGACATCTTACAATGCTATTCTAATTTATGTTGGTTTTATATTCTCTTTATTCTAATGTACTAGAAAAAATAAACATTTGTTGTGTCTTATATCCTAAACTCTATCTTATTTTGTAAATATTCTGAATGTCTTCTCCATTTATGTGATTATCATTTGCGTAGTAATTTTATTTTTAAACCTGAAGTCCCATATTATTATTTTTTTTGTCTGAGTAGGCCATGTAATATTCTTATTTGTTTGGGATGATTTTTCAAGCTTAGTCTTAGTCTTGTAACTGATGAAGATTACTTTCAGTGCAAATTACTTTCACTGCACATTTCATCTACAACTTTCAGTCACCCCTTGCTGCCTAATAGAAAAAAATGAATAAAAGGTTTGGAAATACTAATCACCCATATATTCCACTATTGTGGTGGAGGTGAAATGGACTAGTGAAAAGACACAGAGTCTAGTGTAAATGGGGCTTAGATTTAGATAGAACTGAGTTTCGTTACTGGCTCTATCACTTAATGCTTGCATTCTGCCTTTGAAAAGGTAATACTTTACTTCAGAATATAAAAATAAGATTCAACAGTTTTTGTAATAATATAATATAGTTTATAAATATATTTATTGTTTATAACATAATATAAATATTGTTATATATAAATATGTACATATATTTATTGTTTATAACAAAATATAAATATTGTTTATAACAATAATATAGTTTATAAATATATATATAATATTTAAGAGTAAGAATATATTATCCCAATTTGGAATAATATCCAAAATATTAACCTCTGAGTTTTCCTTTTCACCTTGACCACATTTTATTTTCCCAAATGATACTTGATATGCTTATTTTTTTAGTCCTGAACAGTTAGATGGATACTTCACTCAATAGTCACAAAGATTTCAGATGCATTCTTTTTTTTTTTAAGATTTACTTATTTATTTGAGAAAGAGGGAGCATGAACAATGGAATGGGAGAGGGAGAAGCAGACTCCCTGATGATCAGAGAGCCTGATGCGGGGCTCCGTCCCAGGACCCTGGGATCGTGACCTGAGCTGAAGGCAGACTCTTAACTGACTGAAACACCCAGGAGTCCCTCAATAAGAAGAGTTTTTCAGAAGCAGAAATTGGATAAATGTTTATTTGAGGAAGTAATAGAAAAGGAGAAGGGATATCCGTGTCTTAGAAATTCAACTTCTATGAAACTGGAAAGGAAAAAAAAAAAAAAAGAGCTCTTTAGCTTTGGTGAGTTCGATGGGTGGAAGACCAGATGTGGGTGGGTAGGTCAGAATACCATGAATCTGTGGAAACAAACTGAGGGCCTGTGTTACTCTCTCTGGCCAGCACCCAACCTCCTGCCCACTGATTGTTCACCTTGTAACAATGAATACCTCCTTGTGTCTGGGAGATTCTGTTCAGTGTATTAATAATTTAATGAATCCTCAAAGCCAACAGAATAAAAGTTGAAAGGATTGGGACACATTTTTGTGTCATAGTATGCAGAAGGAAAGTTTAGCCCCAAAAGATGAGAACCAGACAGAATCCATTTGAACTAGCTTCTAGTCTATCCTGTTGTAGAATAGAGGTGTGCTTCTGAAATTATCTGTAATGAAAGGCGACTTTTCTTTTTCCAATATGTTATAAACTGTTAACTTTGTAAAATACAGTAACAAACTGCTTAAAGTAAAAATTACTGTAGGTTTTAAAGTATTAAGATACATACTGTTCCCAGCATGGCATTTTAAGAAGAAAATAACTATGGATTTATCTAAAGGAATAATATAAATATTTGTTTGGCAATTTGCTAACAAAGAGAATCAAACTGATGAAATCTAGTATTACTTTCTGAGAGCACTCTGATATCATTAATTATGATGTAATTTATTACCAAGGAACATTATTACATAATTCCCAGAGATAGCTGGTTTAAGACATAGTATATATATTTTTGAAAGAGAAATTTTTTTCAGATTTAAAAGGATGAGTTGAAAAATATATAAAGTTAATTTTTAGCTTCATAAAAAGTAGCATAGAAGTAGGGAGTTAAGGGATGCCTGGGTGGCTCAGTTGGTTAAGCGGCTGCCTTTGGATCAGGTCATGATCACAGCATCCTGGGATCGAGTCCCACATCGGGCTTCTTGCTCAGCAGGGAGCCTGCTTCTCCCTCTGCCTCTGCTGGCCATTCTGTCTGCCTGTGCTCACTCTCTCTCTGACAAATAAATAAATAAAATCTTAAAAAAAGAATTAGGGAGTTAAAATTCCCCATTGTAATAAGAGCTTTGAATTGTTTCTTCTTACTGATAATTATAAATGTATTTTAGAAATGAAAAATTGTATAATATATAGACTTCTGTGGAACTAGCTTTCAAATACATGGAGGAGCTTAATCTTCCTTCTCATTGTGTTAAGCAGATTTGTAGGTACACATAATCTTTGTCATATCATGTCAAGGGAAGGTGATTCATAACCACAGTGATACAATGACATTTCTTCAGTTTAGATCCAACTGGCAGGATACATTTTTCGTGTATTCTGAGGTTATCGCTTGAGTAAATGAAAACATCTAGCCAGTTTATTCATCCTCCCACTTTATGTGCTTTCCTTGAAAAAAATAATTCTGCGTGGTTTGTTCCCTATTAAATCACAGTTGCCCTGCTAGATCGTAAAGGAGCTGTGACAATTCGGGATTCAATATACTTGTATTAACAGATGTCTCCTTTTATTGAGGAGTAGGCTTGGGTGTTTTGATCAGTAAAGGTTTGGAAATATTAAGGGGTTTTAGAAGTAGAGGGAAATGTTAGGCTGTTTTAGAAGTAGAGCTTACTGTCAAATACAGCAGAGGTTCAGTATGAGTATTTAGAACTCATGAGTGCACAGATGTATTTACTACGAAGAGTAAGATAAATTGTCAAAACATCAAAATTGTGTTGATTGCTGAGTCTGACATACTGAAATATTTTGATGCTTGGTTTGGGTTTTTAACAGTTCATACTTGAAGGTGAATAAACATAACTATCAAGTAAATTGCACCATTATTTGTTTACGGAGTACCTGCAGAAAATCTGTTCTTACTGTGAATGGACTAAGTTCCCTCACCCCATTAAGGATGGATAGGAATATGCTATCAGACTTTGTAGTTTAGTCTCCCAGTCATATAAATGACCCTAAATTTGTTGTTCTTTGTTGATACTCCTTAATAAGAAGGAGGAGCTATTATTTAGAACTAACTCTGAAACAGAGATACTCTGCTCTGTGTTTCATTCCCCTCAAACCAGAATAAGGTGTTGCTTTGAGTGTGATTGAATGTGATTTTTTTTTTTCTCCCTTAGGTATGTTCTTCTTCCTAGTGGTTTTCAACCTCTGGGAGGCTGGCAACCTGGAAGTGTACACATTCTTAGAAATATACAATTTACCAAAACTCAATCATGAAGAAATAGAAAATCTGAACAGAATGATTACTAGTAATGAGACTGAATCAGTAATCAAGCTTCTCAATGAAAGTTCACACCCAAATGACTTCACTGGTGAAGTCCACCAAACATTTCATAAAGAATTAATACCAGTTCTTCTCAAACTCCTAAAAAAAAAAAAAGAAGGGGAAACACTTCCAAACTCATTTTAAAAGACCAGAATTACCCTGATACCAAAAGTAGACAGGGACATGGCAAGAAAATAAAAGGTTATCCCTGATGAACATAGATGCCAAAGTCCTCAACAATGGGTGAAAGCTTCGAAAGTTACAAATTTCCAATTATAAAATAAAAAATCTTTTGGGGTTGTAATGTATCATATGGTAACCATAGTTAGTAATACTATATTGTATATTTGGAAGTTGCTAAGAGAATAGATATTAAAAGTTCTCATCTGGGGTGCCTGAGTGGCTCAGTTGTTAAGTATCTGCCTTCAGCTTAGGTCATGATCACGGAGTCCTGGGATGGAGCCCCACATTGGGCCCCCTGCTCAGCAGGAAGCCTGAGAGAAGTTTCTCTCTCTCCCACTCCCCCTGCTTGTGTTCCCTTTCTAGCTCTCTCTCTCTCTCTCTGTCAAATAAATAAATAAATAAATCTTTAAAAAAGAAAAGAGTTCTCATCATCACAAGAAAAAATTATAACTATGTGCGGTGAATGATATGAACCAGGCTTAGTGTGGTAATCATCTGGCAATATATACACATATTGAATCATTACAATATACATCTGAAACCTATACTATGTCAATTATATCTCAATTAAAATGAAGAAATCTTTAAAACATTTTATAAATAATTTTACAACACTTTCAAAATAAATGTACTCAGTATTTAATTATTTAATATTTAATCATTGCCCATGGGTCTCATATCTGCTTATATGCTTTTAGAATGAATATGCACATATTGGCATGAATATTGAAATTTTTTTATAAAAGTGTGCCTAATCAGTTAAGTCTGGAGAAAATAGCTGCAAAGAGCTGATGACAGCCCACTGTGACTCATGCACCCCCAGTTTCCTGTCTATGACACAAGGAAGGTGACAGAACAGAGAATGAGGACCAGTCTGCATGAGGTGCTCTGGAGAAGAGGGGGTGTGGGACTTCTAGAACAGGTGGAGTAGCAAGAACTAGCATCTGAGGGGACACCTGTGCCTCCTGAGTCCTGACACCTCTGCACTAAACACAGGCAACTCCAAAGACCTGAAGAAAAAAGGGGGGGTCACTCCAAGAAGAGGGGACTAGGTTGTCAGCCCTGTCCTGGTCCTGGGCACCTGCTCCCACACCACTCACCTTCCTGCCCTCTGCCACAGAGAGCTGCTGCAATTCTTCTAACTTTCACTATTGGGGGGAGGGGGGCAGAGGCAATTAACACCAAGTGTTAATTTTAAGTCACAGCATCACAGTTAGACATATCTGTATGGGTTGTCTTGCTGCAAGCACTTTTGATGCGCTCAAACACGCCACAGAAAACAGAAGGTGGCTGCCACATGCAGGGCACCGCACAAGTTCTGGCAGGAAGGTGCAAGGGAACCAGGACAGACCCCAGTGGTCACCAAAGGGAGGCAGCACAGAATCAGGGTAAGGGACATACTGCTTTTTATTTATCTGCTCTGGGCTTGGGCGCGTCACCCTCTCTGGGCCTCCATTTCCTCACCTTTGTCAGCAGTGGGAGCTGAAGTCTTCAGGCCATGCCTAATGGGTCTCCCCTCTTCTCCCTCTCCTCTGGCAGCAGACAGCTGATCTGGTGGTCCTCCTTCTGAGTTGTTGCCTGACAACTCAGTTGGGGGGCTGCTGGTGATGGAGCTTTCCCTGTCCTTCAGAGCTAGCTCCCTCGACTCTAGCTCAACTGTGAACCTGGAAACGTCTTTGTGGGGGCGGGGTGGGCAGCCCAGGGTCTTGTCCAGTCTCTCCCAGCTTTGCCAGCAACTTCTTCTTCTCAAGTTCCAGGTCAACCAGACTTCCTGTGTCTTTTCCTGATGCTCCAGCCTCTGCTGTAGCCCCTCCAGGTCTTCCTCTAGCAGCCCGTGGGTCTCAGGTATCTCCAGCAGGTGGGCATCATCCTCCCTCTGGTGCTGCAGCTCCCTTTCCATCTGGGGCAGCCTCTGCCCACTTCCTGTCCTTCACAATCATCCTGTTCCTGCTGGGGCAGCTTCTGCTCCAAGTCCTTTAGTTTCTGCTCCTGGTCTGCCCTGACTCCTTGACTGGCTTGGAGGTCCTGAATCTTCTGATTAGCTTCCTACCACTTGCGTGAGTATATGGTACAAATCTTTAGCTCTTATTTCACAGACTCCAAGCCGTTCACCTGTGTCTTCCATTCTGCAGTTCAGAGGACCTCTGCTTCGGAGCACTGACGGTCTTCCCACTTTCTGCCAGGCAGTCCTCCTTCCATGCAGTGCCTTGCTGGCTGCGCCTCGGCTCTATTTACCTCCATTTGAGCCCTCCTGGGACTCTGCTCCATCTACATCTTTCCCCCTCCACCCAGATGACCACGGATGACCTGAGACTTCAAAGGGATCTGCTCTGCTTGATCCAACCTGTGTGGTCTGCTGATACCACATCTTCAGAGAGCCTTGAGCAGAGGTGGAAACATCTAGTTCATATCCTCCCTCCACTTGCAGAGAGTTGAAGCCATTCAAAGACCACAGGTGAAAGAGAACAGCGGTGATTCCCCCCAGGCCTCCCAAGGCCACTCTTCTCCCTTCCACTCTCCCTCCCTCTTTCTCTGATTTTCAATTTTTGGTTCTTCCTTTTGCCAGTCCCATGAAAAGGGCTTCCAAGTGCTATAATGGTTTCTTAACCTGGGTGCTGGTTTCATTTGTGAAAATTCATGAAAGTATAAAGTTATCATTTGTAACATTTCTTCTCCGTAAAATGTTAATGTTAATTTTACAATTTTCTAACCTCCTTTTTTTTTTTTTTAAGATTTTTGTTTATTTGACAGAGACGGCAAGAGAGGGAACACAAGCAAGGGGAGTGGGAGAGGGAGAAGCAGTCTTCCTGCTGAATAGAGAGCCCAGGAGGGGACTCAGTCCCAGGACTCTGGGATCATGACCTGAACCAAAAGAAGACACTTGCCGGCTGAGCCACACAGGTGCCCCTAACCTGTTCTTTATAACAAATTTATTATTTCTGAAGGCCAAGTTTATGTTTCCTCATTCAGTTCAATGACTATATTCTCAAACATTATCCTTCTTATTTCCCACTATTGATTTGGTTGTTGGTGTTTTTGTTGTTTTATTTTGTTGCTTTTACTGGGACAAATCTGTATATGCTTATAGATTGACATTTGAAAATAATTTTTTAAGTTATATTGCAAATCAAAAATGAAGTCCTCAAAAAATCATTACAATTGTACATAAGGCCATGTGAAAATCTTTACAGGCACTTTTAAAAGTTTCAGACATAAGAAAATACTATCAAAAGGGACATTATGTAACAAAACAGCAAAAGTCCTGCTACACAGATAATGAGGACAGTTCTAGTTATGTAGTCAGCACATAACAAGTACTTAAACAGCTGTCAAGTCCATTTTTTTTTGTTCAACTTCTCCTTCCTCCCTTCCTCTCCATCTTTTCTTCCTTTCTTCCTTCTTTCCCCATCCTCTCTCTCTCCCTCCCTTCCTTTGTTCCTTCCATCCATCCACCCACCCATCCATCCATCCATCCATCCATCCAGTATAGAAGCTGGAATCAGATTCAGGTTAGAAGTTTTTAGTAAGAATGCTTCATAGGTGGCTTGTGTTCTTCCATCAAAGGGTATATATTAGCTAGTAGTCTTTGTTTTTATGATATTAATGTCTGATGACTATCATGGCCTAAATTAAGAATTTCATTAGGCATCTTAGGGGCACCTGGGTGGTTCAGTGGGTTAAAGCCACTGCCTTTGGCTCATTCATGAACCCAGGGTCCTGGGATCAAGCCCCGCATCAGGCTCTCTGCTCAGCAAGGAGGCTGCTTCCTCCTCTCTCTCTGCCTGCTGCTCTGCCTACTTGTGATCTCTGTTTGTCAAATAAATAAGTAAAATCTTAAAAAAGAAAAAAAAAGAATTTCATTAGGAGTTTGAAAAATAGTAATTTTTTCTGTTTTTTTCTTTGCTTCTTAGCTGCAATATTGCCATAGCGAGAAACACTTCCTCATCATCTGTGATATAGTTGTCAAGATAGATGTCTGATTCTTTTATTTCATTCACAGTTTTAAACAGCAAGTCAGTTCTGGATATTTTTAAAAAATGATGAATGGGAATTGAAAAAATATAATTTTGTATCTTGATAAACTCCCAGAATTTGATATGTAATATTTTAATAAATTACAATGATTATTCTTGTTAATGCTCAAGTTTTTCCTGCTCGTGGGACAAATCTTGACTTGTGGGAGCCTTTTCAAGGGAATAAGATACAACTCCAACAGTCTTTGATAGTATCCTTGCTTTAACATGTTACAACATATTCTGTATGTTTCCTATATTCACCAGTTGTTAACATGTTGTGACAGTTGTTTTACCTACCTCTCTATTGATTCATTTGGATTGATATATACACCCATACAGTATTATGTTTATTCATGTTATTTTGCTAACCATTAGAGAGTAAGTTGAAGAAATCATGACCCTCTTAATCTAAGTACTTCACTACACATCTCATAAGAACAAAGCTATTATCCACACATCTCTTAAAAAGAAAGATATTACCTTAGATAACAACACTAGAAAAAACAAATTTAAAATAATGATAAAATCCTCTTCTCTAAAATTATTCCAATTTGTCCTGCAAAGAATGTTTTTTTTTCCAATCTAAGATCCAGTCTAGAATCACACATTGCATTTGATTATTATATCTTGGAAATATTACATTTTAAAGATATGCATTGTGAGTATAAAACAGTATCTCCACTTCAAATTTAGAATTTCAAGGATTTTTTAAAAATCATAATATCTTAAATTTTATATCTGTAGAGTCTGTCTCTTATGTGGAAAATTAGATTCCCAAGGATAACAAAAGGATTACTTATTGGCACTCACTTAATTTTTTTATGACAAGTGATTTTAAATTTATTTTTGCCATATTTATTGTTTTTCATTTGTTCTTTCATTTCTTATTTTAATCCTTACCAAACTAACTAAAAAGCTTCAAAGATGGTAACCTTCATGAATTTATACATTTTAAACATTTTCTAACATCTGAGCTCTTTCTATCTGCTTTAGTTCAAATCTTATTGCTATAATTTCATGTCAATTACTTCTAGTTGAATAACAAAACTGGATGAGGTTAAAGTTGCTAAGGCAGCATTTAATCAGTAAACCATTGCACAGCTTGGAGCAGATGTATTTTGCTCATCTGGTGAATCTGATGCTAATGTCTCTTTACCCTCTTGTGAATTAAGGCAGTGCTTCCTAAGCCTGACATCTCCACCAATCATTTAGGAATGAATGTTGTTAAAATGCAGATTCTGATTTAGTAGGGCTGAGGTGAGGCCCTAGTGTTCTGCATCTCTAACAAGGTCTTGGGAGATGTTGATGATGCTGGTTCCTGGATTACAATAAAATAAAGTCTTTCAATAGCAAGACTTGAGGGTTTCCTGGGCTAAGTGTACTGTTTTCTGGACTAAGAATTCTTCAGATGATTGCTGTGCTACTTTTCTTCTCTTTGTCTTCTTGTAATTTAGTTTTATGGCAGTCTGGGTAGGTAACTAAAGATGTGGCAGTACCCAAATTGAGGTGACTATTTTCCCTGGGTTATATTTTCTCAATTTCCCTTATCCTCGTCCTTTACTGATGCCCTCTTTAGGCTGTCATTGGTGAAGAGGCCCCCTGCTGAGTAGGTTGCCCTCTGCAACCTTAGCACACAGTCTGTCTCTCTGGTTTACTTCCTTTACCTTAGTTACAGTTGCCAACACTCTCCACTACTTCCCAGGGAAGCTTAGGATACCTGACTGAGGGTCATAGTGAGTTTATATCCAGTAATGTGACAATCACCATCATTTGTAGTGAGGATGGCATTTTTGGGTAGCTTTCCATGAACAGTCTTTGAATTCATCTTTTCCTCATTCTCACTATGTTGGTGGTGCTGTAGGTAATTTGGGACGGTTGACATCCATGATGGTTATGATCTGTTTCATATTTTCTGCTTTGACCTGGAACACAATCTGTAACATTAGCTACTGCTAATGTACCTTGTCTCCTTCAATAACACTAGACAAAATAGTTTCTCTCCCTCCTGTATCACAAAGTTGTTTCCTAATTTATCATCCTTATGGAACCCTTCTGCACAAAAATAAATCTCACAATGTCTTTCATTTGATTTTATCTTAAATATTTTTATATAGTAGATGTTACTATAAGATGTCATGAATTGGAGGTCACTGGTCTGCTGCTTCCTCTGGGTCTCACCTCTACCTGGGATGCTAGACCTGGTTTTCCGAAACTCGGAGAGACTAAAAAATGAGTGAAAACTGGTTCCTTCCTCACTGTTCAGTCCCTGAGATGCTAAGAACTGCTGCCACGCCTATGGTCTTATTGATGATAATGCGGGCCAGGCTAGTGCTGGTGGATCTGCCGTGGGCTTTCTTGGATCACTTTTCACTCCCGGGACTGTTAGAGTCAACCTTAATTTTCTTATCAGTAAAAACGGGATAATTATACCAGTTAAAAGAAACAAAGAAAATATATGCAAAACACATAACATAAAACAAACACAAAATACTTGCCAAAAAAAGAGATGTTTTTGAAAATGTTTACCGAAAATTTCCATGAATTCAGACAGAAAAAGTTGTGAGCTTAGATATATTAGTTAATACCTAGTGATCACTTGCCTCATCTGTAAAATGATTAAAAAAATTCATAATTTGCAGAGTAAAGCTGATGTTAACATTATCCTTTAGGACTCAGGCTCCATAGACATGTGAAGATAAGTTACTAAAACAAGGATTATTATGATTTGCATCTCTTAAGAAATTTTATTTTACTTTGGAACAGCCTAGAATTATAAGGAAGAAAGGCCAAGATGCTTTTCTTCCAGTTCAAGTCCATTTCAAAATATATATTTACATCTGTATCTATCTATCTATATGTGTGTGTGTATACATATATATATATATATATATATATATATATATATATCCTTCTTCAGTATAATACTTCAAAAATCTTGTCCTTATTTGTGTCTCATATCAGAAGCTTCACATGTCATGAACTAAATGGTAGGGGAACATGATTAAGTGAGATACAAAGAGTATGGTCATCTTTGTCCTGTGATTTGGAAGTGTGTGTTCTGTAGGGCACCCTCCTTTCTACTCATTTATAGCTCAAGTACCTTGTAATATTTAACACCTTCCACATGTACATAGAAGGGTGTCTCTTCTCATGGAAGTGGAACTAAGGAGAGAAAGATGAATGTAAGTGTTGAGAAATTTCTATGTGGATGTTGAGAAATTTGTGAGAGTTCTTGTGCTTATTCTCTTCTGTGTTCTCTGATGACCCTGGAAGATAAGGTCATTTACAATGACTGAGGTGCCAGTAGGCTCTGGAGAAGTTTGTAAGATCATGTATGTTCATTTTTGGATATACAGAAAGAGGCTGCATAAGTGATTTGTGGCACTAAACACACTGGAGTTTACCTGATAATAATTGCAGAAGCAATTGCCATAGAAACATCTGATGGGTAAAAATATCTCTAATGATAAGGCTAAAGCTTCTTGTATAGTGTAGTTTATTCTGTAGTAACAGGCTTTGGGAAAATTTGTGATAAAGGTGAGTTGAAATGTTTAAAATAAATCATCAATGTTTAGAGCAACCAGTTAAAACCAAACCAAACTAATCCACCAAACAACAAAAACCACAACTTTGGGAAAATTTGTGATAAAGGTGAGTTGAAATGTTTAAAATAAATCATCAATATTTAGAGCCCCCAGTTAAAACCAAACCAAACTAACCAACCAACCAAACAAACAACAAAGACCACAAAAAAATCAGTTCATACACACTTAGGTAGTACTCAACGATAGAGACGGTTTCAAAAATGATTAGAGTGTTTCATTACAGATGCCCATAGTTACATGATCTCTGTGAGGTGAATGTTCATGTGGCTAAGCTTATAGTCCTGCCATAGGAGAAAATCTGACTGATAAAAGAAGTTTCTAAAAGTGATCAAAGCAAAATACATCTTTATTCCTTCAGAAGTATTTTTTTGAGGTGCTCTTTTTTGATAATGAATGATGCTGTTTTCAGTCAAAGCGCCCCCCTGTGGTCCTCCAAGCTTTGCCTCTTAGCTTTCTAACCCAACACTGGTGGAGCAAAAGCACTAGATACCATGTCTGCCCTGTTTCAGTTCACAGCGGCGGCTGAAATTCTTAGGCCAATTTTTGTACTTAGTACATGAGATTACAGGGTGGTTTCCGCTTTCATTCAATAGCCTTTCAGAGTCAACTTGCTGTTGTATGTACTAATTCTACCAAAGTTACTGTGCTGTTTGTCTTGCCGTAAGTGATGTGGATAAACTTTGTTTTATCCTTTTCGGCTTAATTACATTTGATTTCCTGTGAATTATAGTAAAAAGGCTCATAGTTATTCAAGATCTGGCAATACTTTCTAGATATTTTTAGGGGGTTATGAGGGGCCAAATTAAATTTTAAAAAATTGGGGAAAAGAAAAATGTTAGCATTTTTGGACTAGCCTTTCAACTGATCTCTGTGGTTCCAGCAACCTCTTCTTGCCGTTCTCCTCGACACAGAAATCTTTGTAGTACGCATACTAATCACAGCAGTCCTGGCTAAACAAACCAACAAATGAGCAAACACAGAATGTTTTAATGGTCCTCTCTAGCCAAAGAATGGAGTCCATAATATTCAGAATCCTTGTTCTAGTGTGTAACTTTATTCTTAGTATTCCTTCTCAAACTTCTGCCTTTGGCAACATACAACTGTTGCTCCCCAAAGACCTAATATACTTCATTTTTCCATGTAGTCATTCATTCTGCCCCAACTTGCAGAAACACCTTTTTATATCCTCACAATACACACACACACACACACACACACACACACAGAGTCACAGATTAATAAACTGTGGTTCTGTCCTGGGGTGCCTCGGTGGCTCAGTGGGTTAAGCCTCTGCCTTCAGGTCAGGTCATGATCTCGGGGTCCTGGGATTGAGCCCCACATCAGGCTCTCTGCTCGGTGGGAAGACTGCTTCCCCCTCTCTCTCTGCCTGCCTCTCTGATTACTTGTGATCTCTCTCTCTGTCAAATAAATAAATAAAATGTTAAAAAAAATAAATAAACCGTGGTTCTGTCCTTGAACCAGTCAGGCAAATTCATCTTTCCAGCACATACAGTTGTATTTATTAAATTATTTGATTATGATCAGCGTTACATTCAGTGCATGTTTTACCCCCTCCTGCCGTTTAGACTGGGTGCTCTTTGAAGGCAGAGGCTGTGGCTTGAAAATTACTGTGGAGTTCAAACAGATAAGAATGATTTTGTTTGAAGAATTTTAAAATATCGCCATTCTCTTCCTTTTTACTAAAAGTAAAATTCAGGTAAATTCTTTTTTCGGCCTTCCTGCAAACATCCGATAGGCTTCTACGATTGTATTTACTGATATGAAAATGGCTCTCTTTTCCCTGGGAAGCGCCTTTGCTCTACAATGTTCATTTCACCTTTCTGAAATATTTACTTCTAGGAAGAATGAGAGTCAAATATTGCTCTCCTTCTTATTTTGAAAATTATTTTTCAGAATCAGTGTCAAGGATATAGAATTGCTCCTTTTCATTTCTTTTTTTTTTTTTGCCTAAAAAAGAAAAAAAATAATTAACAAATGTCTGAAGAAAAGTTCAATGCTTTTTAAAAATTTGATAAAGATAGCTACTAAGGGTGGCTGGTTAGTTAGAGATCCTGTACTTTATTGCCCTGGACAGTTAAATTTTATAGACATCATTGGAAATTCATCTGTGCGTTTTGAATCTCTTTGAAATTGCTTGATAAAATAGTATACAAATGGAGAGAATAAAGACATGGAAAAATTTCAAGTGGCTAACTAGAGAGCCAAGCCTTACAGTCTCCAAACATTCATTATCCCTGAACCTGAAAATAAATCGATGAATCAAGATGATGCATGAATGAAAAAGAATAATGCTGGAACTGCCACCAAAGTTTCCTTTGTAAAAGAAAAAGAAAAAGACTAAACAGCCATCTCCAGCAGCACTAACATTAGAATTTCCTTCTTTTGTCACTTCTAAGTATATTTATTGTAGTTTGGTTTGGCTCCCATCCTCCTCCCCTTGTTTTCACTTTGAATTAGGTCCAGGCTTTTTAGCTCCAGGGAAGCTAGTTGTGGTATTGAAATTGCACTTTCATTTAAACACTGCTAATTGCAGCCACAATCACTAGTTCATAGACCATGGAAATTAATGATGGAAAAGACCTGTTAGATCATCTCTGCCATCTGATTCTGACAATACAGGATTATTTTTTACATTATGTCCTAGCGTATTCTGCCTGGTTAATTTTAAGTGACTGAAATAATGGGGCTTTCACCATTTCCCTTGAGAGAGAGTTGTATAGCCTAATAAACTTAGGACATCGATCTGAAGATCAGCCTACATTTTCCTTTTACTTCATTTCATGCCATTACTCCTCGTTATACACCCTTGGGTCGCCCTAAACAATTCCTTTACCTTTTCCATTCAGTACGACAAATTTCCTGGCTACCGTCTTACAAAGGACTTCAAAGGTGGTGTTACTTGCATTTTTGGTTAGTGGTGAAGCAAAATGCAGCTTTTCATTATTTCATAAATCATTTTTGCCCAAAAGGAGGCAAGTAAAGACTAAAAAATAAATAGCCCTCAAGAAGGTGACTGCTTGCATTGTCTGTATATTCTATTGATCAGCTTTCAATGCACATTAAAAGTAAAATTTTGTCAAAATATTTGCCATGCTATTTAAATGTATCACTTCTCTTCAGATTGTGACTCCTTGAAATCTTGACAGTGAAATTCGTTTTTGGACTCAATTTTTCTCCTCCCTGACCATGTTCACTTGTTCTGAAAGTGTGATTCTGCTATTTGTATGTATTAATTTAAAATGTGCTAGAACATGTTTTTATAAGCATTTGATTTCTCTTGTTATTTAAATGGAATATATCTGACTTTGAATTATAAGGTGATAAAGTAGTCAATGATGTACTGTGTAATTTAGATTTATGATAGAGGGGGAAACATTTGGTCTTTATTTATAAAAGATAGATAATGAAAAGGAAGCATTATTACCATAAGTGATATACAATAAAAGGAAAATACTATACTATTATTGCATATTTATTACCAGAATTGATAGATTGCTGGCATTTGGAAAATAGCATATTTTAAAATCATGTAACAAATTATTCTTAGGTGTATTTTATATGACGCTGGTTCTGAATGAAAGAGTTATGAGCTAGTTACACACTAGGCACATCATAATAGGCGATATGGATAATGATCACCATTATTTTTGCAACATGAACTTGTTTAAAATAATATAAATAATATAGTTCATGAGAGTAGGTTCCTCGCCCATGTTAAGTAAAATGAATAGTCCTGCTTGCCAAAATGAAGCAATAGAAGCAATTTATTATTAACAGACTTCTCGGGGGAATCCGGCTTAGGAAGTTTCAGTATGTTTAAGTGGTGGATAAAATCTTAAAGAAATTTTAAAAGATGTATATTTAATTTCTATTCTCAATTTATGTGTGAAGGGAAAAATTCAAGATAATTTTCTAAATTTTCTGCAGATAAACACTTTTCTTCTATCTTTTTAATTCAAATTCAGTGAGGTGCCACTGACTCTTTAAGACTAGGTCCAGTCATTTAGTAAACTCAGAGATAAGGCAGTTTTTGTTTAATGTCTAGCCATACTGTGTCTCCTTGATCAACAAAGAGTTTTCTGCTTCTCACATATTTTCCTAAGTTTTACTAACTTTAGGTGGAGGTGAAATTAAAACATCTTTACTGGACTGCTAAGAGAACTTTTAAAAGACACTATGACATATGGAGTTAAGAACTCTCACACTCACTCTTAGTTCCAAATTTTGGTGGACTAAGTCTGCATTTTTCATGAATGATTTCAACAGAATTCCAGTTTTCCTTTTGACACTTTGAAAATAATATAATTTATCTCACCTAAAATACTATATCAAGACAGAAACTAAAACCTGTAGTATATGTTTAGGGAGAATGAATTTAACTCATACAGATAAAAGGTAAAAAAAAAAAAAATAGGCTCATCCACTTTTGTTGATAAAAAGGAGAGATAAAAACACTCCCCTTGTAAGTTGTTTTTGTTGTTGTTTGTTCTTTTAATGATGTAGGGATTCAAATGCTTTATTTGATTTATTCAGAAACTCGGCGGACGTTAAAAAATTTATCCTTACAATATAACTGCTAAGTGTGGATGGAAATTTCCATGTTCTCTATAATAGAAAGTGAATCATGTAGAAGAGTTTTTAGTAAAGAAAGACAACAAAAGCAAAGAGGTGAATGTAGAGGCCACTTTAAAACAACCAACTTGAGCACTGGAAACCTGAATGAGGTAGAAGGCTTCATGGTGACCCAGGGGCTGAAAACAAGCAGGCCCATTGGGTGACCCACCTCAAAACATCCTTCCACCCTACTGAACAATGGGTTCCTTACATCCAGACACAGATACCAAAAAGGGAAAATGCCCTCGCACCTCCTCACCTTCCCCCTTAACTAGAGCCCCCCACCACTGCCTCCTCAGAGTCTCTCCTTTGCTGACCTGCCTACTGCTCCCTTTCAGTGTATCTAGTAAACTTCTATGTCCTTTGTTCTGCCTTGGGAGAATACTTTCACTGCCAGGCCAATGGCCTCCACCTGACTGGGCCGCCACCCAATGGGGTTGCCCCACAGTTAACAACTGGATATGTGAAAAGGGCACAGGAAGGAGGGAATATCACTAGTCAGTCATATGTCCTTTCAGAAGTAAAAAGGGACATACTATGAAATGCCAAGTGGCTTTACAAAGTCATTCACCCACTACGGTTTTTATATATAGTCATTCAATGTAAATATGTAATCATTTTATTTGTTTATTCTCTCAAAATTTTTCATTAAGTTGTCTTTCTGTTCCAAATGAAGTTTATATTCATTTTAAGGTTTGGGCAGATTTTTCTGATCCCTCCTGTGATGGAATGTTCTAGTGTAAGGCCTGTGGTGGTAAATGACTGGTCGAACATTCCTGGTCATCTATCAGGTTGTCATGTTGATAGAACCCACTTCAAAAGCCTCCCCGAGTTACTGCCTATGTTTGTCTTTATCTTATTAAAATCCAAGGCTCTTCCATTTCTAATTTTAAGAAATCAAAAAGAATAATTTCCAGCTAAAGGCAGAATTCTTAAAATAAGCGTGCTAATAGAGTACTTTGTACAATTCCAGAATTATAATATTTTCAGGGGTATTTTCAAATTAATACTCTTGTAGTAAACAAAACTCTTCTCTCAAGGAGCAGCTTATTGTATAGTTGATATCCATAGGTCATAGTAGTGAGTGTACTAAATAAATAATCAGAAGATAGGATTAAAATATATTTCAATGATTCTGGACATGGCTAGAAAATGTTGTACCTTTAAGATGCAATGGATATGAATGACTCGTTTAGCATATGTTCTATCTATTTTATACCAACTGTTGGTGTTTCCTGAGGTAAGGATAAGCCATAGAAAAATAAGCTTAAAGTCTCTGGCAGTCCATTCAGAGAAAAATAAATAAATAAAACAAAAACTGTGGTTTGTTGAATTCTCCTGAAGCTATTTATCGAGCTCTATTGCTGTACAAATACTAACTTCTATTTTTAGGTACTGTAAGAAATAAGACAAGAAGCCAGGTCTTCAGAGACTTATTAGGACCATTAAAAAAATGCTTCTAGCAGCTCCTATCAAAACAGCAGAAATAAATAAACGTTGTTCCTGGGACGTGGATTCGCCGTTTCGGCAGCCCCATTGTCAGATGATGTATTACAGCCATTATAGCCACCTCCGTAGGACACTGTGTACACGAAGTGTGAGAGCCTCACGTCGCAGTTCAGGGTGTTTCCTGATATATGAACCATTTGTCCTTGTCAGATTGTCCAAGGTGAAAGAATAAACTTTAAATATGAACCATTTCTAGGGAGCAAAAATACAGGAAAATAAAATATTTTGTCTAACTTTCTCTTGCCATAAAGTATAAATAATAGTAATAATAATAATACTGAAAAGAAAATGGAGTAAATGATAAAATACCTTAAAAAGAAGTGTTACTTGTTTCATTTTTTAAAAATCACTATTTAATAGAGACATCCATAATATCAAAATGTCAAAACCTACTATTTGCAGGAAGTTGTGCTTAATAATAAAGAAAAATGCTCTATAGATCTGTATCAGAAAGGACTAAGACAATCTGTGTCAATGGGAAAAAAAGGTTTTTTTTTTAGTAATTTCTTTTTAAAGATTTTATTTATTTGACAGAGAGAGATCACAGGTTGGCAGAGAGACAGGCAGAGAGAGACAGAGGAGGAAGCAGACTCCCTGCTGAGCAGAGAGCCCAATGTGGGACTCGATCCCAGGACCCTGAGATCATGACCTGAGCTGAAGGCAGAGGCTTAACCCACTGAGCCACCCAGGGGCCCCAATGGGAAAAAACGTTGAAGGAATGTCACATTTATTTCTTTATTCAACGCAATATTACCTGTGTAACTTAAATAAGTTTATGATTATTTATGAATGAATGGATATTATTGTGTGTTTGTCTTTGAGGAATTCCAGGAAATTCTAGCAGAACTGAATATAGTATTTTGGGCTGCATTTTACTATTTATATGTAAAATATAAAATATGTTTATTTTTAAAAACTAGTTACTAACTAAATTTTTATTGCAAATTTTTTATTCAGACTTCTGTTTGTCCTTGAGGAAAGCTGTAGCTGTGTCAGCCCAGGTCTTTCTGTTCTAGAATAGGAACAGAAGTGATGTTTCTGTTATTTATATTATTATATAGAAAAATATTTCTATATATAGATATATAAATATCTACAGTAGGTTTTTATATATGTATCTAAATATATATATTTATATATATTATATATCTATATGTAGATATATATCATATATCTACATATAGATATATATGTATGTATCTATATAATATAGATATATATTTCTATATAATATGTATTTGTGTATATATGTTATAATATTTTAGTCAGACTTTTATTACACTCACTAATCTCTTTTTATTTGTTTTCCATAACTTCTTGGAGTAAATAATATTAATGTAATGGATTTGTTTCTTTAGATTGTCATTTAACTTGTCCATATCAAAGAATGGTGGCGGCTTAAGTCAGTGTCTAGCAAAGAAACCATAAATATACTATGTAATTCAATAAAGGGCAAGTAAGAAAAGGATTAGTGAGTGGGCATATATGCTCCTAAGAGAGGCTCCTCTGAGAGAGAAGAAAGAGAAGCGGATCTGAGAGCCAAGAGAAAAATGCCTAGCACAATAGCAAATAGCACTCTTTACAGGGCAGGTTAATTTAATGATCAGCTGGAAGAATTTACATTTCCAGAAAACTCTCTAAACCACATCAGGAAAGAAGTATGCCATTTGATTGAATTTGGGTTGTGAAGTAAAACTTAATCTTACTATAGTGAAAATATACAGGTGAATCTATCAAAAGATAGATTTTAAGTGAGCCTTGCCATCAAATTGATCAATATTAATAAAACACACACCTATGCACATATACGCATTTGGACAATAACACACACATATGCTCACACTTCCAACCACAGTTCCCAGTTTTGTTCAATCTACTGATGTTTTATAGGACCTCTAAGAACAATTAAATTTACAAAGTATCATTTGGATTTGCTAATGTGAAGAATTTTTTTATTTCCCTGAAAAAGTAATGTCTGGGTGGCTCAGTAGGTTAAGTGTCTGCCTTAGGCTCTGGTCATGATCCCAGAGTCCTGGGATTGAGTTTGGCATCAGGCTCCCTGCTCAGTGGGGAACCTGCTTCCCCCTCTGCCTGCTGCTCCCCTTTTGTGTCCTCTCCCCACCACCCACCCCCACAAATAAATAAGTAAAATAAAAGTACAACTGCTTCTTTTTTGGAAGCATTCAATTTGGCGGAGTCAGCAGAAAGAATCATTACATAATGGAAGGTAGTTTGAACTAAATATTTGTGAGGTGACTTATAACTCTAGGATTCTTTAAAGAGTATCTACAATATTGATAATAGTTCGTCCTCGGCATCAGGATTACTTAGAGACTCCACAGAAGTCCCTGTGATATGACTGCAGTGTGTATATTTAGAAGGATAAATCCTCACTGGCTGATAATTTGTAGGAATTTTGAGGTAAACAAAAGTATTGGATTTTTCTTTTGCTACTGAAATAGTATTTAAAATATACATTTTTCTCTTTTCTTTTATCTTGAGTCTACACAAGTTGGAGATCTTGTATTTGCTTTTGGCCAAAATATTTGTCAATGTCTTTAAAGGTCACGATGAGATATTGGTTACAAAGAAATGATCATTTGCTGTCATTAGCATTTACAGGGCTAACACTGGAAATTCCGCTCTTAGGGCTTATTTTTTACAACCATTTGTTAACACATGTGAGGGCAAAATAATTTTGGATTACCCATTGAAGCGAGAAGCAAAAAAGTCAAGAATGAGAAAAGGTAACAAAGAATAATCACTTATTTTGCACTTCTTATAATAATTCTAAACAGCTAATCCCATTGTTTTTGCTAGTTATAGACATCAACCTTTCAATGTACTTGTGAAAGTCTGTACCTGACTTGAAAAATAAGCCATACGGGATTAATTTGAATTAATCAAGCATCATCATTTAAAATGTTCCACATATTTAATATATTGACATAATTATGAGAATAATAATTTATTATTATCATAATGAAATTATGAGAATAATAATTTATTCTCTCATTTTCCTCAAAATATGTTCAGACTGTCATATGGTTTACTTTCAATGTATACTTTATCAGTACTAAAATAATAAACAACAAATTCACTAAAAATATGAAAAAATAATTGAAAACTAAAACAAAACTGAATGCAGGTATGAAATAGATATAAATAAAATATATTAAGACTATCTATTGGTCTATATAACATTGAGTTCTCATAGATAATTCATTACATATGGAACAGTGTTTAAATAATAAAACAATTCATTTTCATGCTCTTATTCTGTAAAAAAGTTGGTACTAGGCTAGGTTATTTAGTACGCCACATAACAACTTCTCAGAATTATGTATCACAAATATTTTTACATCTGATTTTAGTGAATGAAGGTGATGTTATTTATTTTATACTTTCCCAGACTTTCAGGAACCTCAGAGATATATTTGAGATTTGCTTATAGTATGTTTAGCTGGTCCATAAATATAATCCCAGGAATGTCACCTACGTGGGTATTTTTTAATCCTTGTTTAAATGGGTTTGGGTGTATATTTTACTGAAAGTACTTAAGTCCTTTATAGATTACACAGTAGAGAAACAAACAAAAAACATTTATAAAACGCATATAAACAATGTCCCTAAGGTGGTCAGGACTGGGGTTTTACTGGAAATGCACCTGTAAGATTACTGAGTCTTTTTTTTTTAATTTTTATTTTTTATAAACAAATTTTTATCCCCAGGGGTACATGTCTGTGAATCGCCAGGTTTACACACTTCACAGCTGAGTCTTTTATTAGCTCTCTATCTCCAGTACCTAACACTTCATACGGTATGCCCCACCGTTATTGTAATTATGTGTGCACTTCAGTACAACAGTAATACTCTATCCTTCTCTTTTGAAATAAAAAGGAAGAAAATAGGTTTTTACTAATTTTGAAAAATACTTAAATTAAAATCCTAAAAAACGGAAATACATTGATACTCGGGTTAATGGCAATACAACAATAATAGCACTCATACAGCACTTGTATCTCTCTTTATGGAAATTTCAGTGCTTCCCTTCTCTTCACAATAAAGAGTATAATGGCACAAATCAAATAAAAGGAGACTTTTAGTATCAAACCTGTCAAAAGCAGTGACACGTTTTAATCTGTTGCCATTGTTGTCACATCGGATTTGAATCCTTGTCTAAGAGAATCTTCTCCCAGGTGTATGGCCTTCAGCCCTCATCTGCAACCCACTCTGTTCTTAAACCAAATTCTCTGAAATAGTTCTCTGGGTTGATAAGGATTACTGCTTGCATTTTATTTTGAGAGTAAATGTAACTGTTTGGGTGAAGAAGAACCTAACATAGTCTGTACCAATCAAGCTTGCTTTGGTTCCAATCGCACAACAGGAGGCTATTGGAAATCCCCCCACCCCATCCCTGTGCAGAATAATTGAGGCTGAGATTGGTTTGAATTCTTTTATAATTATCCCTCTCACCATGCAGTTGGGCTTGAGAACTTAATTACAACCATTTTCATGCCTATAATGCAGAAATGATCTCTCTGTTACATACAGTTTGACAAGTCTTAGAAAGATGTTAGATGATGGTTCCTGGCTATATATATATTCCCTCCCCTGGACAGTAGCTGAATGTCTATGAAGCAATTTTTAATGTTCCAGAAAGTATTTCAATAATTTCTACATAAGCACAAAGGAGAAACAGGTGAAACTATTCAAAGACTAGATTTTTATTACAAAAATGCTTAACATAAGGCTGGAAGTCTTTGAAAATCATCATAAAAGTTATTGCTGAATGTATAGCAATTTGCAGTTTGGAAATAGGTACCTTTGCTTTACTTCTAAATGCGGGAAAATTTATTTTAACAATTTTCTTCTCCCTATAAAGTCACATTAAAACTTACTGTAGGACAATTTAGTTTCAGAATGAACACCAATTCCCTAAAACCCTGAAATTTTTATTGCAAAAAATATAGGTTAAAAAAAGACTGAATAGTACTTGTAATTATAAAGCCGTATGGTTCAGGATTTTTCCTTAAAAGGACTGCCACGTTATGATATGCTGACCTGACATCATGTTTTAACGATGTTTTTGGATTTTGACAATGATTTTTATTTGACATACTATATTTATGTAAGAAGTTGTTTATGGAAACTGGAAATCTAACAGAATGGATTAAGCTTAAAATATAGCTTATTGATTTATATAGTTTTAAATGACAATATTACTGCAGAAAAATTATCAATTTTTGAAGTCCTTCTTCCAAGCCTCTAGAACCTTAATTTCTATTATCACACCCCCTGAGCTAAGGATTTATAATGTAATTAATTTTTTTTCAGGGTACCTCCTTTTCTTACTTTCTTCCTTTTGAACTGTACAAAGTCGGTTTAATTTATGGTTTTCTAACTACAACAGAATTCTTTTTAAGTATAAATGGAATATCAACATAATACTTCTAGAAAAACTCTCAAATTCCTAGAAGCATCCAGGAAGGAAAATGTCATAATTTAAACACTTGGCCAGAGATCTTAGCCATAAATACTTATCTTGGCCATAAATACTTTGAAGTATTTCTGATGTCAATGTAATTTTGTCATAAATGAACATAGAGGAGTAAGTAGTCTCCATTCAAAATACAACATTCCTATATTTTTAGGGTTGCACTGAGGCCATACATGAACTCCATTTCATCCCAGCAATACAACTGCACTTCAATCTAAATTAATTCTTTAGTCATTTTTTAAATAACTGAATGATCTTTCAGAGTCATGAAGACTTACCAAGTGAACCACCTTGCCAACAAAACTGATGAGCGGCTGTCTGAAATACTTGGGCAATGAACGGGTTAATATGTGTGTATACTTTAAGAGAATTGAGTGATGAATGTAAAAAGACAAAGATGTCGAGGAAGGTAGTTTATAGATTAAAAAAAGATTGAATAGTACTTGTAATTACAAAGCTATTTATTACAGTAATAGAAATAGTCATGGTGGGATCACTGTGGTAATAACACAGTAGTTCAAAAAGGGGAAAATGAGAGACATGCAGCAGTCATGTCTCCGTACAGCCAGGCAGACGTCAGGAAGTGGCCCTGTTTAACAACCATGAAATGTGTGGGGAGTAGGACAGTCCGCTCCCAAGGTTCTTCTTCATTCTTTGCTCTACTTTCTGAGCGGTGTGTCCCACCCTCTGAGTCATTGGTGCTCTGAGACAATTTCATACTTCGAGAATATTTTGCCAGCTAGAGCAATTCAAGGGAGAAATAGCTTTAGTTTTCAACCAAGTCCTTTGGTAAAAATATTTCCCTCAATTTCCCTTGGAACTGGACAGTTCCCTCTGATACATTTCTGTCCTCCCAAATTTTATCAGGCACAATTAAAAGAGACATTTGGCACTTTTTACACGCTGCCTGGAAGTCTCCATAGCCACTTCCACAGGCTCATTAGCTATATTTTCAAATTCATCTTACCCTAGGCAACATGTTGCAAATATCCTGCCACTTTGTAACAGGTGTCATTTTTTCTTAGGATTCTGTAATTTCCTCACTGCCTTTGAAGTTTCCAGTAACAGTGCCCTTGCTACTCTCAGGCTGTTTCCATTTTCCAATCTAGAATAAATAACAAATATTTGAAATCTGGTACAATTTTTAAAAATGTAGGAGTAGGTAACTGAGAAACCGCTACATCTTATGGCTTACACTTGCAGGCAGACATCCTGTGCACACAGTTTGTAGCAAAAACCCAAGTATACATTTTTTGTTGTTGTTGAAAGATTGCTATACAAGTTCTCTAACCAGTAATTTAATTTTATCTAGAGGCTCTTCAGCCTCTGGCTAGTACTGACTTGTAAATGCTTTCTATTACTTTAAGAAGCAATCTTAATTTTCCTCTTCAAAATCTTTTCCAAAACATGGATTATAGGTGAAGGTAAAATAAAATAAGGATAAACACAAGAGGAATATTTTTAGACCATGAACATTTGAAAACAGTATATAGGTTTCCACATAAATATTCCCATTCTACTTGAGTATAGTTTACATTATTATTATTTGGAAATGTCATTCTTCATCGTTTATTCAAATCAGGATTCTTTTATAGTGGACCCTATTCCATATCAAAGCACTAGATAAGACATAAGACTGGCCTGGCCATAACTTGAGAGCTTCCTCTGTTAACATATTAACCTTTAATAATCCACGTGCAAGTATAGATTTCCAACTTTCGCCCAGTTTCTGAAACTACTCTGCGCACCCATTAATTCATGAAACATTTTATCCTAGCCTAGCAATACCATCATGACACGAATTTCTTCCTTATCATGTTTAGTAACACAACTGATTATTTCAAGCTTCATCCTTCAATTCTCTGAACTTCCTTTTCTCTTTCCATAGTTTTAGTGATGGAATTTGAAAACACCTGAAACTATAACATTATAACACTTTCTAATGTGATTTATTTCCTTCTGAATTGCTATTTATCTATTAAGTTAGAACTAAAGCAAAGTCCCCAAATCTCCTAATTTTTCCCATCTTTAGCTTGATTCTGTAAAAATCAATGCTTATTAACTCTTATGTTTCATTAGTTAAAATAGTTCTTATTTAATTAAGCTATAATACATTACATTATTTTGATGTATAGTTTAGATTTTGATTTCTTGAGATTGATAGCTACATCATTTACTTTTAGGATTTTTCTTTCCTTTTTTTTTTAGGTTTTTATTTATTTATTTGACAGACAGAAATCACAAGTAGGCAGAGAGAGAGATTGGAGGAAACAGGCTACCTGCTGAGCAGAGAGCCCCATGTGGGGCTCAATCCCAGGACTCTGGGATAATGAACTGAGCCGAAGGCAGAGGCTTTAACCCACTGAGCCACCCAGGTGCCCCAGGATTTTTCTTTTTAATAATAAAGTGCAAGTGTTCAAATTTTTTCTGAGTGAAACTTAGAAGTGTCTCAAAACCTTAGGGGTGAAATCAATTTATTGCTTTTTATATAGTAGTTGATCATTTCATTTTTCATGACTTCTTTATTCTAAAGATTATAAAATATTTCTTAATTTCAAGTTTCTTGCTTTGACTTCCAGGGATCATCCGTTCTGAAGTTCCTTTTATTGTGCCCTAGCCAATACTGGCCACAGAAGCAAATATTTCAGACTCTGGTACAGGGCCAACTACATGAGCACACAACTTATATTCAGAGAGATCTCATGTTTGGTTTAATGTTCAACTATTGCTATCTTGAAATTCCTAATTTTGAATGAGGCCCTAAATTTTCATATGAGGGGCTTAATACCTCAATTTGAATTAGAACTACACCTGTCTGGTTGAATTTCTCTTGTTCTCTGAACGAAGTGATTTCTTGTTCCATCTGTGAAAAGGGGAGTGTAGCTCCAGTACCCACTCTTTCTCATTGGGTGTCTTCTTGCAAGCAAACATCTATACATCTCATAATCTCAATATAAAACATTAATTAACAATTAACTGGTATAGGATATTAAAGAAACATTATCTAATCCTTTCTTTTCCTTGGCTTTTATTAAAACTCACAAGTATCCAAACACATATTTCAGTTGCTATATAATTACACTCAGATTAAATTGTTTCTAAAATCTTTTAATTTCCCTATGCCAATTAATGTTATATAAATGCTGTTGAGTCTCTGGCTAACTTAATTGACCTACCATTTGATCTTTAAAGTTTGCTTTCAATCTAAATAGTTATGAGTATTTATGCCATGTAATATTTGATTATATCAATTTACTATGAATTAATTTACCTAATTTATCATTTTGGTTTAAAAGTAGCTTTTACAAGAAACCCCTGGCTGGTCCCACAGAACCATCTACATTAAAGGAAATATAATACTGAAAATATATTATGAATGCAAATTAAGCCTGAAGATAAATGACTACATATCCATATTTACTGGCTCTTTCTGACAGATATTTGACCTTTGTAACAAATTTGTGTTGCAAAGTAACCTAAAAACAATTTAAAATATACTCTTAGTGTCCACTACTCAGGGTAGCAGCAAAACCTTAAAATAAGGAAAGAAATATGTAGCAACGAGATCTCAAAATTGTGAGTTGTATAGTAACTAATCTTTGAATTACTTGGTAATATCAAGTATAATTATCAAGTAATTTGTAGGAACATGTAATTCCCTTGTAATTATAGAGCTATTACCGATGCCCTACAAATAGGACGCTAGTACAGCCTTACCAATCTAGAATCATTGCCTTTTTTAAACATTCACTGACTGAGATATTCATGAATGAAACATCTGACTTCTAAGTGAAAAGCTCCAGATGCATTATGTACAATAGCCATTCTTTCAATCAAAAGTATGGTTTATTCTCATCAGATGTAAAGAGAGATCCCTCCCATCATTGACTATAAAAACATTTGCATTGCTATTCTCCATGTGTAATTATTATATGAAAATGGTATAAATACACAAAAATGGTTTATAATCTTATATTTAGTCTTAACTTCTCAAACTCTGCTTTGAGTACAGCGTCATAATTCTCTCTCATCAAAGAATATTTGAGACTGAGTGATCCAGTGTATTTTGGTGGAAATCTGCAAACAAATGAATAAATTTTCAGTAAGTGCTTTCAGTAGAAATAACAATATAATGTAACTGAAGTAAAACTGTAAATTATAGCATTTTTGAAATTAACAAAAACAAAAGTAGACAAAAGGTTCTGTCTGTAAGACTTATTTTTGTGTGTGTGCTATCTTTTCACTGAGAAAATAGCCCATGATAGTCCCTGGAATTATGTGGGCAACAGGGCTCTATGTCTCATTTATTCCCATGTCTGGGCAGTAAAACTACAGGATTGTGGTTATTGAGATTGGAAGTCACTCAATCCATCCAGAACTACTATAATGTTATCTAGTGATCTCATTTCTATGATTCTCAAGTCTATCTTCTTTGGTCAATAGGGATTTTACTTATTTTTTTAATGAGATCAATGAATATTTCAAAAATGATGCAGGTCTTTGAATCTGATCTACCACACTGTCATAACTAGAAGTCTCTTACATTGGTCTTCTATGTTTAAATGGTGTACAAAAACAAATTAAAAAAATCCTCTAACCCAGTTGGTTCCCTAACCAATAATTACTACTTAACCAGGCTCTTTCAAACATTGTTTGCATCTTCATTATTTAACCTTTAATATAGGACATTTGATAAAAAAATATTTATTTGTTTTTTAAAATTAAATTTTATTTCAGAACTTCTGCTAGGGTTTTTTAAATCCATCATTAATACATGACTTTTTTATTTTATTTTATTCATGAGTTTTTATTTTTCTTGAAATATGTTAGAGATATAACTGTAAATTTAGGGGATACATGTTAATTTAATGCACTTATATACTCTAATGTGATTGCCATTGTAGGAATTATACCTCTATCACATCATGTAAGCTTCATTTCTTTTTCTTTTTTGTGGCAACGGTTGTCTTTTAGCAAGTTTGATGATTATAATACAATATTATTGTCTATATTCACTTTCATGTGTATAAGAACTCCAGACTTATGTGTCTACTAGTTGTAAATTTATACCCTTAATATTTCTACTAGGGTTTTGAAGGACTGATTAAAAAAAAGAAAGAAAGAAAAGAAAAGCTGTTTTTATCTTGAAGAATTGAAGATTGGAGAACAATTAATGGTACATTCAATAGGCTTTAATTGTAATGATCTAAAATGTTTATTTGTAGTCTACATTCGTTTAAGTAATAGTTTTTTTGAGTTGTTTTATACCAATTTCTCAGTGAACACTCTGGCTTATTATAATCATTATTGTTATTTCTGAATTTCAGTTCACATAATGTAAGATCAGTGAAGTAAATTACAAGACCTGAGATTTTTTTCATAGTTTAAAATAATCATCAACATGGAATGTATGAAGCAGATACAATAGTAGCAAAAATATGTTACTTGCCCCTGTTGTTACACAAGGTAAAAGAAAGTGAGGACCCGTGAATCAGTTCAGTAATACGGGTCAGTGACAATGCTAGATATTTTATGTGGTCTTCTAACTCCCATTCACTTTTCTTTCTGCCATATCAAGCTGATTCTAACCTTCAGCTGTATTTAAAGTTAGCTTTTACTTATTTTAAGATAGCTTTTCAATTATTTATGCCGATTGATTACAGAAACACAAGATTTAGAAGTAGAGGGACAGAAGCACTGTGGATGATGTTCTACCCAGGCCATGATAAATTATTATCCTGACTACATTCTGTTCTTTTTGATTTTCCAAATATTTATAATTCTGTAAGATTAATTTTACAGAAGAGTGTCAGAATTTATTTACCTTTCCCCTTCAGGTAGAGTAAGATTATACACATCTAATATATAAAATGAGATCAGGTAGCCAAGTCTGAATGAAATGGGGAATGTTACAAGCTTGACCTCCCATTACCTTATACTATGGTTTCATTTGCACTAAAATATATTATGCAAATTATATTTAACATAATTTATAGTATTTGAAAATACTTGTTTAAAATATGTGTGCAGATTATTTACATTTTATTTAATTTCACCAGAGGTTATACACTTTCACATAAAAGTCATAGAACATTAATTGTGACATTTTTCAAATTATCAGCCTAATGAAGTGGAGAGTGTGTTACATTGAAAATAACAATGCCTGGATTATAACGCTAGTTCTAAAACTAAGTATGCATGTGAATATTGAGAAGCTATTTAACCTAGTCTTTCTCTCACTTCTGCAAAACAATTCCCATTCTCACTCCAAACCATTTGAAAAATGATAAAATTGGACTAAATGACCTATAAGGTTCCAAGTCTAATGTGGTATGATTTTAATGCATGTTCATGTAGTACATTTCTACGCAGCTAAGATACATTGGTATTCAGTGTGCTACAAGGTTCCCAATTCTTATTTATAAGACATAGATTCAGGGTAATGTAGTGTGGCAGGAAATACATAATAAATACATGAATGAATAATGCAGAGTCCTTGATCCTTAACCCTTGCCAACATCTCTCATTAATTGAATGGCTAATTTTGAAGTAAGCAACAAATACAGTATCTGGTTCATTCAATTTAACTTTTAAATGAAGAGGCTCCTACTGAGAACTTAAAATGTAACAATTTATTACCTAAAACAAAGCATTATGTCCACAACCTTTGGATCTTACCTTTTCTGAAAAAAATTTTTGCTATGTTCATTTAGGGGACATCTAGATCATATTTATATCCCATTCCTATTTAAAGCTTTACTACTTATTCTCACCCATCACACAACCATAAAGAGAACAAAAGGCAGGGCTTATCAGTGAAACACGTAAATGTTTCCTCAAAGTGGAGTAAGAAATGAAATAAAACAAATTTATACAAATAATATTATCTCTGGGGTTGAGTAGTTAAGAAATGCACTATTTTTCTGATTTAATAAAACATTTAATCAGTAAAAATACTGACAAATGTCTTAATACTGGCTATTTAGAGATTACGCAGTTTGTTTTCTCAGTTCAGGCAGACTATGAAATTTAAATTTTTAGCTGAACACTTCGAGTTATAGCTTCACCCTTTATTCCTCCCTCTATTTCACCCACTTTAATGTAATCTATAAAGCGAAGCTATATTTTTTCAGAGAGAAAGTATTTACTGTGCATCCCAAAATGATACTACTCTTAGTGTCTCTAGTTAGATATAAATTTCTTTCTTTTTTTTTTAAAGATTTTATTTATTTATTTGACAGAGAGAGACCACAAGCAGGCAGAGAGAGAGAGAGAGAGAGGAGGAAGCAGGCTCCCTGCTGAGCAGAGAGCCCGATGCAGGGCTCAATCCCAGAACCCTGAGATCATGACCTGATCCGAAGGCAGAGGCTTTAACTCACTGAGCCACTCAGGCACCCCAAATGTAAATTTCTCTTAATATGCTATCATGTTCATTAGAAGACAGAGAATGGCTGTTTACTTTGATCTCCCCAACAAAATATTCATTCAGAAACAAAACAAACAAACAAAAAAGACCCCCGCAAACAACAGAAACAGTTGTCCTGAACTTAAATAGCTTAAAAAAATAACTTTTCTCCATTTCAAAATCTTTATTTTTTGTCAAATTATAAGAACTTTATATATGCTAAATAAAATTATTTTATTAAATATTTTATAAATATTTTTCATGGTTTGTGTTTTGTCTACTCATTTTCTCACTGTCTTTTTTAAATAATTTTTTTATCAGGATAGTTTTAGATTTTTTTAAAGATTTATTTATTTATTTGAGAGAGAGAGACATGTATCCTTGTGATAGCTAATGAACCAGTACTGATACATTATGACTAGTGAAATACCTATTCTTTATTCAAATTTCCTTAATTTTCACCTAGCATCTTTTTTCTCTCTAGGGATCCCATTGAGGGTACCACATTACATTTAGTTGCCATGTCTCAAAGCTAAGGCTCCTCTTGACTGTTATAGTACAAAAGACTTTTCTTGCTTTTGACAACTTTCACAGTTTTGAGGAGTGCTCATCAGGGAATTTGTAGAACATACCTCAAATATGATGATTTTCTCATGATTTGCCTTGTTCTACATTTTCGGATGCAAGATCAGAGAGGGTGCCCATTCTTATTACCTCATATTCAGAGTACATGTTATCAATATGATTTACCACTATTGATATTGACCTTCCTAGCTGAGGAAGTATTTGTCAGGTTTCTTGACTGCAAAGTTATTCCTTTTCCCTTCCTTCACATACTCTACTCTTTAGAAGGAAGTCATTACGTGCAGCTCACACAGCACAGACACTAATAAGGGCAGATTTTCTCTACAGATGTCTTTGAATATCTATATATGTGTATTACTTATAATTCATTTCCTTTGGAGAGATTCCTTTGTTTCTTCCATTTATCATATGATTGTGGTAAAAAATTTGTAA
This sequence comes from Mellivora capensis, assembly GCA_004024625.1. Taxonomy (NCBI): domain Eukaryota; kingdom Metazoa; phylum Chordata; class Mammalia; order Carnivora; family Mustelidae; genus Mellivora; species Mellivora capensis. The sequence continues at coordinate 1,549 of PISX010017831.1, read as the reverse complement.
CATAAATTTTACCATTTTTACCATATTTAAATGCCATGAGCTAGTGACATCAAGTACATTCATGTTGCTGTGTAACTACCACTACAACCATCTCGGGACTTTTCTTTATCTTCCTGATCTGAACTTGCGTACATATGTTAAATGGTTTAACATGGAATCTCAATTCTCCTCTTCCTTTGTCTTCTGGCAATCACCATTCTACTTTTTCTTTCTATGAATTTGACTATTCTTAGTACATGGTATAAATGGAATCATACAGTATTTGTCCCTTGGTGACTACTTTATTTCACTTAGTGTAATATTTTCAAGTTTATCCATATTGTGTCATTTGTCAGAATTTTCCTCCTTTTTTTGTATACAAATATTCATAGTCATTATTTTTGATAATAGCCAAAGTACTAGAAAAAAACATAAATGTCCAACAACTGATGAGCAGATATATAAAATGCAGTATATCCATATAATTGAATATTATTCATATATAAAAAGGAATGTAGTATGATATAGTCTCTAACCCAGATGAACCTTGAAAATATGACAAGTGAAAAAGGGTAATGACAAAAGGTCACATATTGTATAATTATTTCTATATGAAATGTCCAGAATAGGTAAATCTAAAGAGATAGAAGTATATTAGTAATTGCCTAGGGCTTAGAGGCAGAGTCTATGGGAGAATAGTAACCCTAAGGGGCACAGGGTCCATTTTGGGGAGGATAAAAGTGTCCTCTAAAGGTAGATTATGATGATGGTTGCATAACCCTGTGAATATACTGAAAAACATGGAACCATACTCAGTAAATGGATAAATTATAAATTGTATCTCAATAAATCTGATAAAAACACACATACTATTAAATATAATTACAGAATTGATTGTTTCCAGAAGAAACAAATAATACATATTATACAGGCTTCTTGACAGTAACCTTATCCACATTCCCTTCAACACTGAACACTCATGAAGAGTTTTCCAGTTAGGAAAATTCAACTTTGTTATCATTATTTATGAGACTTATTATCTATAAGAGACTTGTGATGACTTCTAAGTTGCCGCTTTGAATACCCAATATTTTATTGTGTTAACCTTCTGGATCTTGATAGTTCCATAGAAGGAAATAAACAGGTGCACATATTCTATATTTATTTTGGGCCTGTCTTCTTTCTTTGGCCTCTTACTTCATTGTTATAGTCATTACGCAGCAGTGGGATAGATTGTGGTTCCTGGAAAGGTGTGTTCACCATGGTAGAAGCTGAAGGATTCTTCCAATGCAGAGTAAATGGAGAAGGTAAAAGGATTGGATTATGAATAAGTGGGTGGGTAGGGAGGTTGTCTTAACAGTTTATGGAGAAATTCATGAAAAGCTAGTATGAGGAAGAGTTTATCATGAGCTTTCATGTCATGCAAACCGGAGTTCCCAAGTTCATCACTTACTGGCTGGGCTATGTTGGGCAAATGACTTAATATCTCTGAACCTTAGTTTCTTTCTTTTTTTTTTTTTTTTTAGTTTTTTTTTTTTTTTTTTTTTTTTTTTTTTTTTTTTTTTTTTTT